>LTAE01002467.1:18665-32861 GCA_001647135.1 Pontederia paniculata | reverse complement strand
ATATATGTGTGTGTGTGTGTGTGTGTGTGTGTGTGTGTGTGTGTGTGTTTTGGATTTTTAAATGATTATATATATAATAATTAGAAGCATTTTTTTCTTAAATTTAAATTATTATAGTTTATATCATTAAATTTAATGATGCACATGTATTAAAATAAGACAATTAAACTTTTATGCAAAGAATTTATTATTTTTTGGACTCCAAATCGACCTTAAAGTCATGATGGTGAAAGCAACTATCATTGCACCTGCAAATCAACACGGACCACATCACCTTAGACATAGGCAGCGTCGATCAACCAGGAAGAACTACAAAAAACCTTGATGCAGTTCGTATCACCTTGAACGTGGATTATTTCCTGATGTCTTCTTGATTAACCTGACATGGGTCGTTGTCTATTGAACTCGAGCCATGTCGAGCCTTGGAAGAATCGACATGATCCGTCACTGGAATGAACCATGTACACACAATGCAATCTATGTTCGATGATAGATAAAACCTAGTTATTTGATTTTTTTTTATTCTTACTAAAGAAATGTCCATATTGGAGTGAAGAATGAATCATGTTTGGAAATGAATCCATGATTGCTAAAGCATGAAGAAAACAAACCATCTCCCACATGTGCATCGTGGACCGAAAGAGACATTGACGTTATGATTATGTTTATTAAAACGAAATATAAAAGATGATTAAGGTCAAAGTAAAAACAAATAGATTAAGTTAATCAAGATAATAGACGAAAGTCATGTGTCATCATATGCATTGATTGTCAAGAGAGAAAAGAACAAAAGTTAAAGATAGAGTACAAGGGTGTAGTTGAAGGTAACATAATGAAATCTCACGTGTACAAGGGTGTAGTTAAAGGTAACATAATGAAATCTCGGGTCGGTAAAGGCATAACACTTATTATCATTATTTCTATTGTACAAGATTCTCCACTTCATGCAACGAATAAGAATTCTATCAAAAGAAAAAAAATTCCCCACAAAAAAGGCCATCATGGTGATGTACAATTATTAACGAAAATATATATAACTATCATGGTGTTCCATTAAAAGATAAAGAGTTGTTATGTAATAACTTCAATTAATAAAAAGGCCAAAATGATCCATTAACCCTAGATGCCCAATGTAGCCAAAAGTCTCACTTAAACCCCGCCTAGAAAAACCAAATCCATCTATCTTTTCCTTATTTCCCTCTTCCCTTTCTCTCTCATGGCCACCATCTAACAGCCCTAAATGTTATGGTTTTTGCTCTATTGATTGAAACTCATCAAGAAAGGAACGAGGATGAGCAAAAGGTGCAAGGGCTTGGAGAAGATGGAGAAGAAGGAGAAGAAGGAGAGGAAGCTACTATTTGAGAAAGAAGATGGCCTAGAGGAGAAAGAAACCTTAATTTGGGTGTAAGTTATGTAGAGAAATTAACTTCTCATTTCCAAACTTAGATTTGGCATTGTTATGTAATGATGCAATGAGGCTTCATCAAAAGTTTCATTGTCGATCCTTTTGTTGTTCTAGACCTTAAAACTTGGGTAAAGTCCTTCATAGTCAATAAAGTTAGGAAACTTTAAAGTTGTAGAAATAAAAAGCAGAATAACTCAAAAGAACAAATGATTTTCCAATATTGTGAAAGTCAATGGATTCTAAGAAATGTATCACTCATAAATCAGCGAAAACTTTTAAAGAACGTGATTGGAAACAACCTTTCAGCTTGAATCCAATCATCAGCTTAAAACCTAGCAAACTTTTCCCATTAATATAGAAATTAAAATAGGAAATAAGAACATTACTTCATTTAGTATAAACCAAATAGATGAACCATCACAAGAACATTCCCTAGCTTTACTAACACTAGATCATGAATCTAGTTATAATTATTCATCATTAAACACCAATAAAAAAATTGTAAAAAATTATAAGACTAAACAACTTAAAAGTTCTTCTTCTATATCATCTTTCTTCCTCTCCAATGATCACCTCCAACCAATCCTCCAATCGACTCTCTTTCTTCATGTCGAAAACATACCATTTATGTGAGTTTTTTCTCCTTTTTATCATCCCCTCTTCCCTTTGACATGTGTCCCTTATGTCTTGTTCTTGGAAGTTGCCATAGAAAATATTACTTTTGCAAATGATGAACCCTCATATTCCTCCAAATTTTGAGCAAATTTGTCTTTTCTAGTGTTATGCTCAATGTGTACAATAGTGAAAGTCCATACTTTTCCAAGAGTCCTGAATATGAGCATAAATGAGCATAATTTTGTTCTAATTCATTAATCAACAAGATTTTGAACATTGTAAAGCTATGCCCTTAAAGTAAAGAAGAATGACTATAAAATAGGGATTCTTTTTAAAAAATATGTACAACTAATGCTCAAACATATTCCTATAAGTTTAAATTTTATGCACTTGATGCTATGCATGTAAGGATTAGTCATTGATGTAAGGATTGGTCATGTTATGATCTAATATTATGCTAATATGCATGATGCTTGTGTTATGGCAAGGTGTCATAGGTTGTGTGAAATGATTATGATATGCCTCTTTTAATTATTAACCTAGTTATACATAGGATGCTCGTGTTGTACACATGAAAGTTCTTCATGTATATAAGGAATGTCTTTACATACAACTAGTGGGAGGTAGACCCTTCCTTATATCTTAGTTCATGCAAGTGATTATGCATGATATGATGTAGATTCAGAGACATTGCTCATGGCAGTTGGTTTCACATGGTGCTTTACTAGATTTAGGTTGAGTTACCTAATCCATGTTTTTCTTAAGTCATTTATAATCACGTCATAATATTCATAGTTCAAGTTCATGTATGGCCTATGGGACTTTAAAATTGTAAATTATGACGCAAACTCCGTACATTAATATTGTGTGTAAATATTATGATGAATTTTATGTTAGAGCTTAAGAATGAATTTGGACTAATATCAAGATACTTATGCTTCCGCTCAAAATTAAACATTAAAATTTTATTTAGCAAATTTTAAAGTTTTCCATTGTGTTATTCGATGATGTTATAAGCAATGTATGTATAAGGGTCCGCAAATTTGTTTCGGGATGCATATGTCCTTGGTTAAATTTTTGTGGTATTACAGCTAGATATTAGAGCCTAAAGTTGGTTCTTAAGTGTTCCAAGAACTAAGGTGTTTAAGTTTAAAGTCCATGTGCAATTATCATGGTCAACCATCAAGCCGCAAGCATATATTGAAAAGACTTAAACTTTATCAATATGTATGCACTTATTGTATGAAATGTGTTGATGTATGTTTGATGGAATTTAAGATCTCTCTCTCTCTCTCTCTCTCTCTCTCTCTCTCTCTCTATATATATATATATATATATATATATATATAATTTCAAGTATAAATTTATTCGATGTTGACTTCAAGTATTCTCTCTCTCTCTCTCTCTCTCTCTCTCTCTCTCTCTCTCTAATTTCAAGTATAAATTTATTCGATGTTGACTTCAAGTAGAGGTTCTATAACATTCTTGGGACTTGCGTTGATCTTGATGACTTCAGGACAAGGAGAAGAAAATAAGAAAGATTTTGAATACCTAAATTGTACAAAGAATTTAGACTATTTGTGCTATAAAAAAATGTATGAAATGAATATTAATAATGGATCTTGAGGTATAGTTTCTATAGAACCACTTCAATCTTATAGGCATAATGGAAGTTATGATAGAGTAATAAATGTGGTGTCAAGCTATCCAAATTTATGGTGTAACTGAAATGAATTGTGTTATTGTAGAATTATTCAAGGATCAATTGTATGGATACAAATTTTGAGATTAAAAGAAAATCTTAAAGAGTGTACCTTAAAAAAATTGAATCCAAATTGGATGCTTATATGTTAAGTTATAAATTTAAATGGATTGTATGTCAAAGTTGTCAAGTGCAAAAAATTGACATTTTGAGTATGTTGTTCAAGTAACTAGGTATGAGGTTATACTATGGAGAAAAAAATATTATGTCATACCAAGAATTGTCAATGGAAATCATACTAAAATCTTTCAACAGGTGAACCACTTAAAGTGGACGAATCAGACCCTAAGAAATATTAACGAATGGGTAAATATAAGAAGAGGTTGGAAAGTGTTAATCGTCACACATCGATAAAATTAGTGGCAATTATATTTAGAGTTTTTTTTATGTGATGCATAAGATAAAATTATAATTAGTTCATCATAAGCATGCATTGGAGATGCAATGTCTAATGGCAATGATATGAAATAACATAGTTGGTGGAGTATAATATGCATAGCATTGCATATAGTTGGATTGTATATTGGATGACATGTTGATACTTTGATTGGGAATAGATGATATAGGTTATGTGTTCCAAGTATGCATTAACAACCATGACATGTAGATAGTTGAAAAATGATATATATTAAATGTGTGTTTAATGATGTTTAACAATGTTAAATATCAAATGTATGAGCATAATTATGAATGAAAAAAACACTAGTGAATTGTGCATGAAAAAAATCTCTTTATATAGACACCAAAGTGTGTTAGTTATTAATTATAATGCCAGCATAGTTGCAATGATAGACTTGTATAAGTCGTGTGTCACCCCCAGAAAATGGAAGGAAGACACTCCTAAGATTTCTCCAACTAGTGCACAACTAAGCGTAACAAAGGAAATTGAAAAAAAAAGTGTCAAGATTGATGTTATGATCCTGCTTGTTTCTTATATGGACAGTGACATTGTTGTTTTGTAATGCTTTATGAAGTGATGATGGTGCCTAGGTAAGCCACGGTGTCTAGGAACCATATTGAAATGTGCCAAGTGGGTTGAAGACAAGGATTCATATACCAAGTCAAATTAAGATGCCATGATAAAACAAGGTTGGTTCCTCTAATGAATAGTATGAATACTTCATAGCGACCAAACACCTTTTTAGTTATATATATGACACTCCAAAACATTAAGGGAAGTGATTGAATATGAATGAGGAAAACTTTGGACAATCTCTTAAAACTCACATGGCAATGTTGAGCTCTTTTGGCAGTAAATTACATGGAAAATCTCAACATGAAACCTTATGAATTAGTATAAAGGGCTACATGGATAAGGATATGAATTATGAAATAAATATTGTTTGAATGATATCGATATAAGAGTGCACAACAAAAGTGTGATAAACCCTTCGCATTGAAGAAAGTTTGAAGATGATGCTCCAAAGGAGAGTTTCATAGAATTTCGGTGGATTCATGATTAAGCAAGTTTAAGGATGAATTGTATTTAAGGGGTGGGATGTAAAAGACCAAAAAAATCATAAGGACATTTAAATACATCAAGGGCCTTTTAGCCCAAAGAGCTCAAACCCACCTAAATATTCAAACCCTTAAGTCAACCCTTATTTTCTCCCATTCAATCTTTCTCTTCCTCTCATCTTTTCCACAAGAAAAATTCCAAAAGGCTTAGGGTTCGCAATCTCATCTAACTCCCATTGTTGGAGCACATCAAAGGGAGGTTGAAAGTGAGCAAGAAGAAGTAGAGCAGGAGAATATAGAGGAGAAGAACTTCTAGGACAAGAAACTTAGAACATAATCAATGATCAAAGGAGTACTAGTTTGGAATGAAAGGGAAAGATAAGTGTCCAATTATAAATATAATGTATGTAATAAGTGAACTTACCTCTTGCAATATGGTTGAAATGAGGTTCATTTCTCTCTCATATATATATGAACAATAAAAGTGATGTATTATTATTTATATAAAAATAAAATATATTGATTAGGATTCTTATGTCAAGTGTTCGATTATATTATAATGTTTAATGGATTCAATGCTTATCTTATGTAATTGAGTTTCTTAGAACGAGGACTTTTCTTGTAGATGATATTTGACCCTAAAGTTTATGATCTTAGAATGGATTAGATATTTATGTTCATATGACAAATTAATATGTTGAGTGATTTTGGTAATGAAATGTTGATGCATGAATGCTATATTTTATAGATGAAATGTATTGTGATCAATTTATGGAGAATTGATATTAAATGATCACATGATGAATATCTCTTGAACTCTAAATGTACGAAAGAAAGATGTTATGAACTAACTCTAGATTGGTTAAAATGAGAATATGAGTTTGATATGAAAACACAAGTTCCTATGATGTGTTCATCATACTAAACCCTTTAATGCATAACATTAAATGTCATGAAGATGATGAAGCCTAAAAATTGCTAAGAATACTATTTAATTGTAGGTTTGCACCTGTTGTAGGCAACTGAACACCCGGTTGCCCGAATTAGATGATTGGACATGGATGAGTGAAAAACGACATTCATTGTGATCAACTGGATGATCGAATACTAATTAGATGCTCGATTGACCCCTAATTGAATGACTGATTGGATTTATTGTCCCAACCAAATGACCGATCGATCCAACAAGTTAACCAGTAGACTAATCAAATGACCAATCGATCCAATCGGATGATTGGTCCACACATATGTTGGCAAAAAATAATAATTTAAAAAAGGGATTATATGCAAGTTCTAATTAAGTCGATCCAAATCGATGACTGGTCCACAACATATGTTGGGCAATATTGATACTTTTGAAAATGTGTTTAGAAGCAACTTCTAATGTTAAATGACAAGAAAGTTATATACCAAAATGTTTATCATGTTTAGAACGTCAAAGAAGACAATTGGTCATAGCAATCCATGTCACTTATTTTATTCATACTTTATTATATGATTAATTTTGTTTAAGTAAGTGCTTTGTTAAACCCTCTAACGACGAATTGATTTATTCTCATACAAGTTTTGTTTTATGTTCTACGATAATAAAACTTTGTTTAATTATTACTTATCACTTAGACATCATTTTGCATGCTAAGTCATAATTTGATTAAAAGATGTAAGATTGATTACTATAATTGATGAAACATTGAAGAATTTACTGTTAACACGTCTATAATTGATCTTCCAAAAGGAGGAAGTGAAATTATTCATATTCAATAAGTGATGGATTCTTTTAGAAAAAGTTCAAATCTCTCATTAATGATTGTCTTTCCCAAGATAATCTTTAAAAAAGAAGAGGGTCATGGTCTAACTAATCACATGATAGATTGATGTTATTTAAGACTTTTCAATGTAAAATAATAGTTGGTCATATGATAAAGATGATGATGTAGAGTCAAAGAGGATTCTGAAATGACCACTTCTATATCATCTTAAAAATCCTTCTAACCCTTCACAATGGCATAACTTGTGGTTTTATTAACTTTTGAGGGCAATTTAATTATGTGAGTATTAGAAGGAAATTTAGGAGGATGAGTTAGGATGATTTAATTTTTTTTCTTCTAAAATATCATATGATTAACTTATAAATGATGTTAAGAACGATGACTATGAACATAAGTTAGTTACACACTTATAAATTTCATGTATGAAATGCTTGATGCTTATGATGACTATGTGAGGATTAATGTTATGTTAATATGTATGATGCTTATGTAAAGACATAGTGTCATAGGTTATAGGAAATGTTATGAGATGTCTCTTTTTAATTATCAACCTATTTATAATGGAATGTTTGTGTTGTGTACATGGGCGTTCTTCATGAGGAAAACCTTTACATACAACTAATGGGAGGTATGTCTCTCTTGCACTCGTTCATATAGGTGATAATGCAAGAGATATATGTGACTCTGGTGACGGCGTTTATGGTGAATGGTTGCACATCATATGATATTAATGAACTGAATTGAGTTAGTAGTCCAAGTTTTTTAGGTGTTATGGTCATGTCGTCAAAATTCATAGTCCAAGTTCATGTAGGAGCTATGGTCTTTAAAGTTTTGAGTTAGAATGCAAATTTCTTATGTTTGTTGTGTATAAGTATTATGATGAATTTGCATTAAGAGTCTAAAAATGAATTTGAACTAGATCAAGATGTTTATGTTTCTGTTGCAAAGTTAAATGTGGAAGCTTTATTTTAGCACATTTTTAAGTCTTTCACTATGTTATCCAATGATGTTATAAATAATGTCTGTGTAACATCCGAAAATTTCATTCATGACGCATTTGTCACCAGTCAAAATCATAGTATTCCAGAAATTGCATGACTCGATATATCCGATATGTTTTTCCTCTTTTAACTGTTTTTAATTATGAGGTCTAGAACTCTGCTTCATTAGATGTTTCCTGCTCTGCTGACTTTTGTAGCAAATTGAGCGCAATAAGAAATGCAACTTGCCATAATGAATAATTCAGCGCATTTGCCACAATGAATATATTGGATTGAATCATGTTTCATTTAAGTAAATTTGCCTTCCAGTTTTTGTCAGTTTATTAAATAATAGCAGGTAATCTATCATTTTGGTCTCATTGTTCTCTCAATTACAGGCCACTGATCGTGACATAATCTAAAAACAAATTATATCCAACACTAAAGTTGCTCAACTATTATAAATCAAACATCTTCAAAAAAGAAATCCCGCAATATGCATATTGATATCGTGAATGTTATTACAAAACACTGACGAAAAAGAAAAGGGAAAATACAACTGGCATAGGCAAGATGTTCACTTGATCTACCAGACAACTACTAGGAGCATTACACTGGATGGCCGTTTTCTCATAAGTTACAGTATATAGGATGTACAACATGTGATCTCTTTAGATAGTCGCTGAAACAATTTCCTCACCTAAAATGTGATTTCGCTGGGTGCATGAAATGTTCTTCCACGGCAAATAGCTTCTAGGTTCTCCCCAACATAAGAACAGAGAGGAGAAACTTCCACACCTGTGATTTTGTGATGGAAATCAGATTTACAGAATGTAAGATAGATAAATGGTTCTTTAGGTCCAACCAGATAGAAGCAATCCAAAAGTAACAACATTCATGCTATAAATCGTGGTATCGTAGCACGTCCTATCATATATAGTGAAATGATAACAAAGGCATGGTATGGAGAAAGAAGATTGGTTTACCAGTCAGATACAAAGGCACTGAATGTGTCAAAAAGCCACCCGCAGCAACTACCCATCGACTATGGAGGCGTAGAAGCATCAGTCGAGCACTATCAGGCGTATCATAAGTCGTTCCATTTGCATTCTTTACTGGCGCAAACTCTTCCTCCCGAAGTACCTGTTTGTCATTTTTGATATGCAAGTTAGTCCAATCAATTATATTCAACAGCAATAGCAAACAAGAATATGAAGCATAATTGTTGTAATGAAGTCACCAAGAGCATATTAAAATAGTTTGGTTGTTAAAAGGAATAACACGAACCTCAAAAAGAACCATTGATGGAGCATACGCAAATGCATCAAATATGAATTGCTCGAGCTTGAAACCCAGAGTGTGGCCATGGACAGAAGGAATTTTTTTCTCAGCTAGATGGTAACTACAATTGATTTAACAACTTAAACCATTAGTCGATCTAAATTTAAATATAAATTTATGCCAAATCAATGTGTAACTTAACAGACATGTTTGCATAAGTTGTTTGATTAAAGTATAACTAATTCTAAACTCAAAAGAAAGTATAATTACTTCTGTAACCCAAAACTAGTTCAGTAGACTAATATTATTTTTTTGTTCACTACAGCCCTTACTTGGCCTCACAAACTTGCATATGGTTGGCATTGAAAAATTTAATACTGATCATGCAACAATATATTCAAGTCCTTTTGACTATTATTTCCATAGCAAAACCAACAGATGAAAGCTTATGGAAATATAAACATCCAAGCAAAAGTTTAAACCCCACAACTTCAGGAAGAGAAAAATGGCATATGGAGATGAATATAATGAAGTTTTGTCATATACCATAATAGAGTGCCAAAATAATAAGGAAAACCAAGGGAAAGAAAAACATTGAGCCAATGTTTCATTGCAAACATTTTATTTCTAGAATGGAAATATTGTCTCCTCGAATTAGAAATCCCATTTGTTATCCTCAATCTATGCTTGAACGAAACTTTCTCATTCTTATATATTATTCCTTCGAGTGTTTAGTTGAACATGATAATAAGAAGAAAGGAAGGTTAATCTACAAGCAAAAAACAGGATTACTCCATGATATTGGATATTCAAGGATAAAGTCCTTTAATAGGTACCCACCACAGCTTTCGGGAGTGTTTTGGGGATTAAAGGTTCTAGACATTATTCCACAATCAGACACTATCTGAAAGAACAAAAGCATGCTTCTGGCCTAAGAATGCTAATTACATTCCTATTACTCAGATATTTATAGACAAATCATATAATGGTGGAAACCAGATTTTACACAATTGGAGGATCATATGTCGAATCAGAATCAATGCAGACTAAGTTGTTTATAACATCAAAGTGAAATAAAGAAATGCTTGCAGAGAAATGGATATTTACACCTGGTAAGGAATAAACCACTTAAAATGAATAATTAAAGAATACTTACATACTATCCTTTTCGAGACTGTTTGCTACTTGATTCAGAAAATCCAGAGTGAACATATGCAAGCAGATCTGCAATATAGAGAAAATAGAATAATATTTTTGTGATAAGAGATACTGGAAGAGCTGTGTGTTTAGACAATTGGATGATGCCTTCCAATGAAATGAGTCGACTAAGAAGAATGGAAAAGGCAAAAGAAAAAATCTGGAAAGGAAAATGACTGACAAATCAATATTTTCAGAAGACACAGTAAGATGATTTACATTACTCCAGCAATAACGCAGGCGCCCAGTAGTTTGATTGATCTCAGTTGCCATTACAGCATCCATCTCACTGTATTCAACCACAGTAAGGGGTCCCCCTCTACCACGCTGGACAAAGACTCCAACCTTCTCTTGTGGATAAGCCTTAATTCAATATCACAACATATAAGTGCTTGATGTCGAGAAGAAATTTGCAACAACCAGATTGCTCAAATAAATTAAGCATCATAGAAACAATATCTTGATTACATTGCATGGGAGGAATTCCCTAAAGGGTTTAAAAATATGCATTGCCTTTGAGAACATATATTACATGACGACTCCGCTCCAATTAAGAACTTGTAGATGGTAAAATATCTTCTAATATTTGATACCCAAAAAATGTATCTTAATCACGCAAGATAATCTGGTTCACTGCACTAATTTTGGAGCATAACATGTCCAAATTAAATAGTCAGCATAATAAAGCATTACATGAGCTATCACTTTTCATTTCTCTGATTACCTTCCGTACAACTTTTGCTGCGGATGCCACACCTTTGTCAATAAAATACCCTAAGAATGTTGGGTCTGCAACGCGGACCTGTTATCAGGACACTAAATTAGTGCCACCTACTAAGGAAATCCAAAAAGAGTTTATCATGTAGATCTTCTCACCAATGCATTATCAACACCATAGCAATCCACATATCTTACACCTCTCATGGCCATGTCTTCCAATAATTTAGAAAACTTAAGAGCTTCAATAGAAGAAAATAGTTGCAATTAGGAAATCTTAGTGATTTCGTCTTCTAATCAAGCACTAAAAATACATTATAATACATATTAAAAAGCTACCTGAATATATTCCTCCATTTCCATCAGGAGCCCTTGCAACCTGAACTTTTTTAAAAGATGATACTTGTGTGATTAATCTTGTAAACAAGAGTAGCAATGACAAAGCTTTAATTTTGCCATGAGAAACTAATAATTAAGAAGTTGATACTAGATTTGTCACTAAAACAGAAAATATCCTTTTCATGCTGAACTTGTCCATTTTGATTTTAAGTTCCTAAGAGATAAATGGATTATAGTATACATGAAAATCCATTTATCTGATCAATTTATTGTAGGACAATGGAAAAAGAATAAAATATTTAACTATATCATTTTTCACCCATTTTCATTTAACTTGTTTTCTGAATGATGGTCACAAATACTAGAAAATTATCACGCATACCTTGAATGGAGTCTCCATAATAAATCTACCATCCATAGAAACACAAGGAAGAGTTCCTTGTTGGAAGAAGGTAACCTGTAGCAGAAAAAAAAAGAATTATTAAGATCAGTGTTTACAATAAGAATTAAGGGTCAGCAATTAATCATACCTGATCAGCATCCAAACCAAAATATTTATGACTCTCAAAAAACTTGCGTGTAGCATCATCAGTAAATGGACTAGTCATTATGTACCAGGGGATTGGCATACCACCAGCTGATCATGCAAGCAATCGGGAGCAATTGTTATCAGACAAATATACTCAAAGAGTGAGGACTCGGGATTAGAATTTACCATCATTTGACTGAGCCGCAAGTCTTTGGATACACAAAATCCTTTCAGCTTGAAGTTGGAAAAGTGATTTCCCAGAGGGAAGTCCAATATCTAAAGCACAAAATACATGAGAACTTAGTACACTGATCCACCTTGGTTAGGTAATTGAAATAAGATAAAAGAGCTTAACATGTGGACAAAAAGACTTATTAGAATTGTAAATATTCTGCAGATAATTGGTCAGAAGCTCTAAAACTAACGCACTTGTATAATCACTAAGTTCAATGCAATTCCTCAAATTGTGCAATCAGCATGGGTACGGAAGAGAAAATATTTTATCTACTGTTTGGAAATGATACAGAAGATGTCAAAAGGAATATTACTTTACCCGAGGGAACTCACAATGTAATGGTTGAATAATACTTACTAAAGCAACCCTTAGGATCTGAACTTCCAAGTCGAGTTCCCTGTGCAAAAGACGCCGAAAGCATGGCATTGATTAATATTACAGAAAGAAATATATAAAAGCCCATCAACAAAGAAATCTCAAAGAAATACTCGAAGAGCATTTGCAGGCAAATACGGAATCCTAATTGACAAATATTTAAAAAAGTGTTCAACAAAGTCCTAGATAATAAATTTAATTAAGTGTTCAATAAAGTTCCTAACTTCCTGACATTCATATTTTTTCGATGAACACCAGTTACAAGCCTCTGTGAAAGATAAACAATTAAGACATTACCCTCCTAAATTCTAATAAACAAATTTATCAAATCAAAATCACATCAAGGAAAACTATGATCATCAAATAGAATGCCACACCATACTGAAGTACTCAGATAAATGAACAAAACATAATCAAAGCAAAATAATATAAATAAATCCACAGCAGCACGATGAAGGGAATTGTAAGTGTCCAACCATTGCAAGGCTTACACATATATATATATATATATATATATATGATAATCAATGTACCTGTCCACCAGCAAGAAGCACCACAGCTAACTTCCCTTCCGAAATGGCCTTCAAACCCCGTTTCCACCATCTTTCTCTATCTTCCGGAGTTCTCTCCTCCACAGTCAAAACACTGGACTCAGGTACAGGCTCAACCACAGGCACAGAAATGCCTATTCCAGTAAAGTTCAAATTAAAATTGGAAGAAAGATAAGCCCAATTGAAATCCACTTTTTTAAGAGACAACATCTATGAAAAAACAAATCACCTTGGTATCCGAGTGAACATCGAATTATCCTATCCACCCGTGGAAGATCTATGCTCTGTCACATCCAGGGAGCACAATAACAAGGTTAGTTCCAACTAATAGTGTACGATACCAGAGCCAATTAATCGAAGAAAGTGAGAAAAATCCTAGAGTTCTCTTTAGATCTAAATAAATAAGATGCAATCATATCAAACATCAAAAAGAAACAAGTTCTATGCAATAGTCAATCAAATCATACATCAAATGGCCTGCATTTGAATTACATAAACAAAATATGGTTCATATCAATCAACATAGGTAGGATTACTAAAAAATGAATCTTGAATGCAAATATCAAATGATGGATCATCGAACACACAAAAATGCAAACTCTTCTACAATTATGCTGTCAATATAATAATTTTTTGATGAAGCATCACAAATCCAGCGGAAAAGGAGAGACGGAGAGGTGGGAAGATACCTCGATGTCCTTGATGAGGAGCTCGCGCTCCTCGGGCGTGAGCTCATCCCAGAGGGAGAAGGCGTCTTCCTGGCCATAGTCCTTGAGCCTTTCCAGCAGAGCTTGCGGCGGCGGAGGAGGCGGAGAAGGCGTCCCGCGCCGGCCGATGATCTCCGTTCCCATTACCATCTCCTTCATTTCTTTCTTTCTGCAAAGCAAACTGTTAAGTCTCCAACGCAAAGTAAGAAGAATAGTGAACATAAATAGGGGAGAGAGAGAGAGAGAGAGAGAGAGAGAGAGAGAGAGAGAGAGAGA
>LTAE01002466.1:0-33376 GCA_001647135.1 Pontederia paniculata | reverse complement strand
TCAATACTCACGGGAGGTTCATCTCCCCTACGAATTCAATTTTGTAGGCAAATATGTTCATATAGATGGTGATGGTGCAGCGATAGCGTGATGGTGTTCGTGATGGATGGCTTGCACATGGCATAGGTCCTGGTCATAGATTGAGGATTGACTTCCGCATTGACATGTACTTAGTGTTGACCAGTGGATTGGTCAATGAAAGTCATTGATGTATGACGGTAGCGTCTCCAAAGTCAAGATTTTTGCCAGGTGGCAAGGTCTGATTTTAGGGGCGTTACATATAATACTTTTGTTATTAGACTTGTACTATTTCTACAAAGAACGAAATTGTTTTCTTTTTCTGAAATTAAAAAAACTTGAAACAGGGACAACGACCTCTGTGCAGACATGTCTGGAAACCAACATAGACTGTGTCACTCTCATGTGAACCGAGCCCCATAGAAAAGTGATTTGAACACATGAGATCAACTACAATAGGTACCATGTTATCCCAGCACGATCACATTAATCTAACAATTAATTATATTGCTTTCTTGAACTCGACCATGTCACCTTGAATCCGGTGACATCGACATTGACATAGAAAAGAAGTACATTAAAATTGTCGATCAAGTGATGCTAACTATGTCATCGAGACTAGGTTCATGTCCTATGTAACCCAGTCGAAATTCCGTCCAAAAAAGTGAAATATTTTGGTAGTATGGCCCATGCTCATGATGGACCTTTTCCTTGTGTTCCCTCAACAAAAGCAAAACTTTTGGTTATTTGGCCAATGTTTCTATGAGATGCTATAGAAAGTGCTAACTTGTGAGCATCATTATCACAACCATGACCATTATTCTTATTATGCGAGGCTCTCTACTATGTACAACAAATCTGAAATCTGAATTTGTAGGATCACTTGACACCAAGAGGGGGAGTGAATTGGTATAAAAATATTTTTCACGATAATTAACACAAGGTAGATTATCACTAAGCAAATTAATAAGAAATGCGAGAGAAAAAAATGCAAACACAAGATGAAGATTTATTGACGAGGTTCGGCCCAACTCCTTGGCCTACATTCCCGTTTCGACTTCTCACGCGTTAAAAACTTCGGAGTTTCACTATCAACTCTTCTTTTCGAATAGGGAGAAGAACCGTTTTACAATACTAGTCTTTTCTCCGCTCAAGAGATAAGACCACACCTCTTTTCATAATGAGCTCTCTCAAGATTACAAGGAAGACTTCTCTGACTCAATCTCTCTCAACAATATGGCCTCACTTTATAATTAGAGAGAAGGAAAAGAAATTTGCAAATTTAGGCTCTAAGTTCTCTTTGGATGATCTTGGAAGTATGCAATGTGAAATCTCTAATTAGTTACTGTTATAACATTCTAAGTGCTCTTATATAGATTCATGTCTTCAATATGGCCGTTATCCATCTTTTTCCCTTTGATAGGACATAAAAAATATGGCTGTTGGAGTGTTCTGCTCGCCACTGGTCGACCGCTCTAACAAAAATTAGCCGTTGGCAGCTTCACCGATCGACCGCTGCCTTGGAGCGATCGACCGCTCCACGTCTAGAAGCAACTACATCTCTATGTCCTAGAGAGGTCGACCGCTTTGGCGAACCGGTCGATCGCTCTGACGAAAAATTATCCATTGGCAGCAGATCGATCGACCGATGTCCTAAAGCGATCGATCATTTCTCATTTCAGAGAACTTTGGCTCTGTGGTATGGAGCGGTCGACCGCTTTGGCGGACCGGTCGACCGCTAGATCGACCTCAAATCTTTGATCTTTTCATAGCGATCGACCGCTGCCCTGAAGCGATCGACCGCTATGTCTGTTAACTCCCTTTTTCATTTATTTTTTAACTTGTAAGCTGCACAACTTAATACTTGATTAAATAACTTTAATCACATACTTTTGCTATCATCAAAATACGTGGGATTTAACCTTTGAACCAACAATATTCCCTTTTTGATGATGGCAAACTTATGTGATTAATTTTTGCAAAAGTGATAATAATTCGAAATAACTCCCACTTAGTTTTTTGCTCCCCCTTAATATATGCATAACCAGATTTCATAATTTATTAACAATCATAATTAAGGGAGAACAAATACCTGTAAAGAATATGGAGACAATACAATTCTCATAATACTCAAGATAATTTAAATTTCACAATAATCGAAAGAGCATAATCCAACATGAGCAAGATGATAATCCAAAGTGCATGATACTAACATAGTCAAGATCACAACATAAACCAAATATCCAAAATACATAGTCATGGCTTGGAACTATCCAAAGCCTAATACAAAATCAACTCTAACCAAATAAGACCATGTCCAAAAGTCCAAATATTCCCCATTTTAACATCATCAAAAAGAGAAGAAGGAAAAAACATCAAGATCCTAAGCATCTGGTGCACCCACATCATCTTCGTATGAAGAGGTATCAAATTTCGTCGAGCGAAGATATGCAAATAGACAATCCTGAGAAGCCTTCATGCGACGCTCGATCCTCTACTGTTCGAGCTCCAACACGCCCATCCGAGCCACCAAGCTATCATAGTCCGCATGCGTAAAGTGTGGGAGAGGAGCAGGCCAGTAGTCGGATCAGTGTCCATCGATTCCCCTGTTTGGGGCACATCCTCAGCCTCCTCCTCAGAGTAGATTCCAGTGCGGGTGTCCTTGCCTACATACACCCACTCATCATCGCTATAGCGCAAGCCCTTGCGACTAAGTGTACCATCACCAATAATGTTCGTGGGGCTCATCTCTAAGATATCCTCGTCATCAGGAATGATAACTCCACTAAGGCGAAAAATGCGAGTGAGGAACTGATCAAAGTAGAGACTAGTCATCTGACCATGAGCAGGAAGAATCTTGTCCTTAATGTTGAATAGAGTCTGAATCATTGTGGCTCCAAAGTTGGTTGGACGAGTGTCAAGGTTCAGAAGACACTAAATATGATACAGACCTTGATAAGTGAGATCAGTGTGATGGCCAAAAGAGGGAAGAAAATGTGACTCAAAAGATAATATGCGGCCTTAAGAACTGGACTCAATAGCATATGGGTACCCTTGGCCAGAAAGCGATCACACTTGCCCTCAAACACAACATCAAGAACCCCATCTAGAGGAATAGGATAGTTCCACACATGTGTCACAAATCCTGTATCACCTGTAGTGGGCACATCTAGAAGCTCAAATAGACTAGTCGGGGTGAGAAGAATAGGAGATTCAAGGACAATCGAATCAATGGTGCTCCTATTGGTCAAATATGACATGTTGGCATAGAAATGATGCACCAAATGAGGATAGACAGGCTCATGAATCTCAAGAAGAGGAAGCCACCCTATGCCATCAAAAAGATCTCACAATTGTGGCATTTTGAGGGATTCCCAATCCGCTCATTTGTCGGACACAACTTTGCGTGAGGCATAAAGCTTTTTGTAGTTGGATGCAACGATAGAATTGATGAAGAAAGACGGATCAAATTCTTCCTCAAGAGTAGGATCGGAAGAGGAACTTGGGGCTTTTTGCTTACGAGCACCCAGGGTGGAACCTTTGAAAGTAACGTCTTTGCGTTTGAAACTCATGACTTGGATTAAATAATGTCAAAGGAAGAAGGAGTTCTCTTTGAAAATTTATCAAACACTTGGCGGGCGGGGAAGGACACTTAGGGTTAGAAAGTTTGGAGAGACAAAAGAGAGATCGAGAAGTACAATCAAGACTCTAAGAGAGAAAAACAAGTTAAGAATCAAGACATGATACTTGTTGGACGAAGAACATATGAAAGTTGGGAGAAAGAAGTGAAAGAAACCCAAAGAAACAAGAATAAGTGAGGCAAAAGAAAACAAACTTTTAAAAATGCACTTGAGATGACCTTTGAACGACCATGCACCAATGGAGGAATAGCCGTAGGGGATCTCTGTAAAGCCGAGAGGGTGAAAGAAGGAGAGAAATGTGAAGAACAAAATAAAATGAACCATCTTGGGTTCTTTTAAGTCGCGTGGAGCTGTCGACCGTTGCGGAGCGGTCGACCACTGTCGAGTGTGTGAAGCGCTTTTTTACTTAGCGGTCGACCGCTTGCTAGCACCGATCGACCACTCTATCTGATGGATACAAAAGAACCAGTTGACCGCTCGCCTGAACTGGTCGACCGGTCTGAATTTTCAGAAAACCTCTCAATTTTAGGTTGCAAAAATGGAATTTGACTCTATAAATTAAATGTATGTGTTGTGCAACATATTTTCAATATTCAATTCATGTAAAAAGTGACACTTGCATAGTCAAGGCACCCTTAGTTTGAATTGATAGAAAATCACAAATCAAGCATACCCAATTCTCTTCTAAGCATACAAAATCGTTCTTCACTCAATAGTTTTTGAAAGATATCGGCAAGTTGAATCTCAGTAGGGACCTATTCAATAGAAATATTTTTAAGAGTCACATGATCCCTAATAAAATGATATCTCAAATCAATGTGTTTTGTCCTAGAGTGTTGAAGCGGGTTTTTAGTTATTTCTGTGGTACTAGTATTGACACATTTCATAAGAATTGTTGAGCATGTAATACCATAATCAAGTAATTATTGTTTAACCCATAAAATTTTGCACAACAGCTACCGGCCGCTACATATTCCGCCTCGGCGGTAGAGAGAACTATAGAATTTTATTTCTTACTAGCCCACGAAATAAGTAAACTATCAAGAAAGCAACACATGTCACTAGTGTTTTTTCTATCAACTTTGCATCCGACAAAATCCGCATCGGTGTATGCATGAAGTTCAAAAGATGAGTTTCTATCATATCATATGCCTAAACCACTAGTGTGCTTAAGATATCTCATGATACACTTAACGACCCCTAAGTGACTTTCCTTAGGTGCGGATTGAAATCTAACACATAAACATACACTAAACATGATATCGAATCTTGAGGCCGTTAAATAAAGAAGGCTACCGATTATACTTTTTTTGATCAATTGGCCTGCATTCTCATCCATATCCAATTTTGTTGATGTGCTCATTGGTGTGAAACTTGGTTTGCAATCATTCATGCCAAATCACTTGAGTACTTCCTTTGTATACTTTTCTTGGCTTAGGAAAATTTCATCATTTATTTGCTTCACTTGAAGTCCAAGGAAGAAGTTAAGTTCACCTACAAGACTCATCTCAAACTCTTTTTGCATAAGAGCTTCAAATCCTTTGCACAATTCTTCATTAGTAACACCATAAACAATAACATAAATATGTACAACTAAAATATGTTCCTTTTGATGCTTTAAAAATAATGTAATGTCAACGTTCCCTTTTTGAAAATTATTTTCAATTAAAAAAGAGCTTAATCTCTCGTACCATGCTCTAGGGGCTTGTTTAAGATCATAAAATACTTTTGACAACTTGAAAACGTGATTTGGAAAATCGGTATTTTCAAAACCTTGAGGTTGTTCGACATACACTTCCTCATTTATGTATCCATTTAAAAATGCCGATTTAACATCCATTTGAAAAAGTTTAAAACCTTTAAAACATGCAAAAGCTAAAAGCATTCTAATTGCTTCAAGTCTAGCTACCGGAGCAAAAGTTTCATCAAAATCAATCCCTTCTACTTGTGAGTAACCCTTGGCCACTAATCTAGCCTTGTTTCTCACAATGACACCATTTTCATCTAGCTTGTTCCTAAAGACCCACTTGGTACCAATTATAGGATGGTCTTTGGGTCTTTTTACAAGCTTCCAAACTTGGTTTCTTTCAAAATTTTCAAGTTCTTCTAGCATAGCAATTATCCAATTTGAGTCATTTAAAGCTTCATCAACATCTTTTGGCTCAAATTGAGAAAGAAAAGCCGAAAAAGCACATATGTTCCTTGAAGAGTTTCGAGTTTTTACCCCATCACCTAGATTACCTATGACTTGATCAATAGGATGGGATGATGCAAGCTTCCAATTCCTTGGTACCACTTGTTGAGTCTCAATTTGTTGCTCATCAATGACTTCTTCATTTGATGATTCCTTATTTGTGTCTTTTTGCACATCTTCTTCAATTTGCATTTTTCCCATTTGTGGTTGAATCTTCATCACTTCTTGATTGTCCTCATCTAGAACTATTTCCTTTCTCATCAAAGAATCATTAGTTTCATTAAATCTAACATTCATTGATTCTTCCACAACAAGTGTTCGTTTGTTATAAACTCTATATGCCTTACTAGTCATGGAGTAACCAAGAAAGATAGCATCATCACATTTTGCATCAAACTTACCTAACTTATCTTTATTATTTAAAATAAAACATTTGCATCCAAATACTTTAAAATATGAAATATTAGGCTTCTTTTTATATAGAATTTCAAAACATGTTTTCTTTACAAGAGGCCTAAGTGATATTCTATTTAAAACATAGCAAGAAGTGTTCACGGCCTCCGCCCAAAAATACTTAGGTAAATTACTCTCATTCAAAATAGTTCTAGCCATTTCTTGAAGTGACCTATTCTTTCTTTCTACAACTCCGTTTTGTTGAGGTGTCCTAGGTGTTGAAAAACTATGAAAAATACCACTTTCTTCACAAAATTCTTCAAATTTATGATTCTCAAATTCTCCTCCATGATCACTTCTAATCTTTGACACTTTCATTTCAAATTCATTTTGAGTCCTTTTTATAAATTTTGAGAACATATTTAGAGCTTCATTCTTTTGAGCAAGAAATAGTGTCCAAGTAAATCGAGAAAAATCATCAACTATCACAAATACATATCTTTTGCCTCCTAAACTTACAACATCAATAGGTCCAAATAAATCAAGATGTAGCAATTCCAAAGGCCTATTTGTACTAATTACGCCTTTTGATTTAAATGAAGATTTTGTTTGTTTTCCCTTAAGGCAAGAATCACAAATAACATTTTTCTCAAATTTAACCTTAGGTAGTCCTCTTACTAATTCATTTTTGGAGATTTTGTAAAGTAGCTTGAAATTTACATGTCCCAAACGTCTATGCCAAAGGTTAGTATCATCATGCAAAGCACTAAGACATTTTTCATTTTCTAAGTCTTCAAAATCAATTTGATAAATATTGTTGTGTCGGAAACCAACATGAAGTAGTTGTTCAAATTCATCCAATATTAAACATTTCTCCTTTTCAAATTTGACTAAGAAATTTTTGTCACATAATTGACTAATACTAATTAAATTGTGTTTGAGACTATCAACCAACCAAACATTTTCAAGGTAGACTTTGTCACCTTTACCAACATTACCTAATCCAATTACCTTTCCTTTTGCATTATCTCCAAATGTGACGGTTCCAATGTTTTTCTTTTCCAAGGAAATGAAATTCATTGGATCTCCGGTCATGTGTCTTGAGCATCCACTATCTAGGTACCATTTGCCATTGTTCTTCCTTCTTTTTGTGGTACCCTACAAAAGAAAATTTCAAGACTTTCACTTCTTTGGTACCCAAACCAATTTGGGTCCATTTAGGTTAGTTGGGGTTCTCTTTGGAACCCAAATCTTCTTCATACCTACATTTCGCCCTTTTCTAATATTACATTCATAAGAATAGTGACCATCATAACCACAATGAAAGCAAGTAATATAGGAATGAGAAGTATGAGAGTGTGATGCTTTAACAAAAAATATTCTCTTATCTTTCTTTGAATCAAATGCACTATATCCAAGTCCATATTTATTTGAAGATTTTCTTTGACTAGCAAGCATAGCATCTAACACTTTTTCTCCATTTGAAAACTTTGTCAATTGCTCTTTCAAACTTGCAACTTCCTTTTTCAAAGAAATTATCACAACTTCTTGCTTTTCAAAAGAACCCTTTAAAGCATCATTTTCACCTTTCAAGCTTTCCATCAAAAATTCAAGACCGGTATTTTCATCTTCCAAAACTTTACAATTTTCACATTCGGCAAAAGAGAGTTTATGCACACTTTTAACATCTTCATATTCCTTTTTTAAACTTTCATGTTTCTTTTTAAGTGCACCATATTTTCTAATGAGATTTCTAAATTCCTCATGCATATCAAAAGACTCATCATCACTAGAGGAGTTAGAATTTACCTCATCTTCATTTGCCATTAAGCAAAGGTAAGCTTCATCTCCACTTGAGGAATTTGATGATTGGCTTCCTTCCTCTTCACTTTCATCCCAAGTAGCTTGAAGAGCCTTCTTCTTCTTCTTTGAGGATTCTCCATCTTTTTGCTTCTTCCCAATATTTGGACATTCATTCTTGTAATGTCCAACCTTTTTGCATTCAAAGCATGTAACTTGATTCTTGTTTGAGAATTTCCTCCTAGATAGATCATTCCTTCTCTTTTGCTTTGAGAATTTGAGATATTTATCAAGTTTCTTGGCATAGAAAGCAAGCTTCTTTTCATCAAGGTCTTCTTCATCACTTGTCTCGTTGCTATCTTCATTTACTTCAATAGCTTTTAAGGCAATACTCTTCTTCTTGCTTGTGCTTGATTCTTCTTGCTCTTCCTTGACTCCTATCTCATAGGTTAGAAGAGAACCTATAAGATCATCAAACTCAAGCTTGTTTAGGTCCTTCTCTTCAATTACCGTCCTCTTTGTGTGCCACTTTGGAGAAAGAGACCTAAGAAACTTTTTCACCTTTTGAGGGTTAGTTCTTGCTTCGCCCAAGGAGGCTAAGCCATTCACAATATCATTAAATCTAACAAACATTTTATTTATAGATTCATCATTTTTTATTTAAAGGAGTCATATTGATTATTCAAAATATTTAATCTAGACTTTTTGACCTTATCCGTTCCTTCATGAGTCACAATCAATTTTTTCCAAATTTCATGAGATGTTTGACAAGTAGACACTCTATTAAACTCGGTAGCATCAAGAGCATAATGAAAAAAAAAATTCCTTTCCAATCCAATTTTACGAAAAGTCTTTCACCTTCTGTGCATTGTGAAGGATCATTTGAACGAGTAGTAAAGTCATTCTCAATAACATCTCAAATATTAATATCAATAGAACATACATAAGATTGCATCCTAATTTTTCAATATGCAAAGTTTGAAGAGCTAAAAGCCGAAGGGCGAGTAGTCGATTGACCTTCGTCGTGAGAGAAAGCATTTGATGACATTACTCTAAAGATGATTAAATCTTAAAACTTGATAAGCTCCTACCATATATGTCGGCCAAGAAAAGTGAGGACCAATCATATGATTTAAAACTTAAATGGGTAAACATAGGCTTAATTAACTAAGTACATTAACTTAATCTCAATAAATTAATTCTCACTGGGTTTAGTAATTCTCAAAATATTTTCAATATCGTAGTTAGCTTAAATTCAAAACAATTAACTGAATTAGTTCATAATTTGTAGGATTATTTGCACCAAGAGTGTGGGGGTGAATTGGTGTAAAAATATTTTTCATGACAATTAACACAAGGTAGATTATCACTAAGAAAATTGATAAGAAATGCGAGAGAAAGGGAATGCAAACACAAGAAAAAGATTTGTTGACAAGGTTCGGCCCAACTCCTTGGCCTATGCCCCCGTTCCGACTTCTCACGCCTTGAGAACTTTGGAGTTTCACTATCAACTCTTCTTTCCGTATAGGGAGAAGAACTCTTTTACAACACTAGTCTTTTCTCCGCTCAAGAGGCAAGACCATACCTCTTTTCACAATGAGCTCTCTCAAGATTACAAGGAAGACTTCTCAGTCAATCTCTCTAAACAATATGACCTCACTTTATAATTAGAGAGAAGGAGAAGAAATTTGCAAATTTAGGCTCTAAGTGCTCTTTGGATGATCTTGGAAGTATGCAATGTAAAATCTCCAACTTAGTTATTGTTACAACCTTCTAAGTGCTCTTATATAGCCTCATGTCTTCAATATGGCCATTATCCACCTTTTTTCATTTGATAGGACATCAAAAATATGGCTGTTGGAGTGTTATGCTCGCCACCGGTCGACCGCTCTGACGAAAACTAGCAGTTGTCAGCTTCATCGATCGATCGTTCCTCGTCCAGAAGCAACTGCAGCTCTATGTCTTAGAGCGGTCGACCGCTTTGGCGCATCGACCTACCACTCTGACGAAAAACTATCCGTTGGCAGTAGATCAATCGACCGGTGTCCTGAAGCGGTCGACCGTTTCTCATTCCAGAAAATCTATGGCTCTATGGTATGGAGCAGTCGACCGCTTTGGCTGACCGATCGCCCGCTATATTGACCTCAAATCTTTGATCTTTTCATACCGGTCGACCGTTGCCCTAGAGCGGTCAACCGCTGTGTCTGTGAACTCCCTTTTTCATTTTTTTTCAACCTATAGGCTACACAACTTAATACTTGATTAAATAACTTTAATCACATATTTGTGCTATCATCAAAATACGTGGGATGTAACCTTTGAACCAACAATAATTAAGTAGTTTAGTCAATTATCTAAGAGACCATTGGGATAATACTAATAAATCATTTTACTATAAATTACACAAAGAGTAATTTACTCAATTTAATTGTTAATTAGACTCAAAGACAAATAGAATATCATATCTAATTTAAATTAATTACCAAAAAGAGGAGTTAACTAATTTAAATTATTTCTTAAGTGAATTATTTAAAAGGTAATTATTTAGGATATTACATCCTATCACTCTTAAAAAAATTCGTCCTCGAATTTAAATATACAAGAACATACAAATGTGGAAACTCTTTACACATTTCGCTCTCGAGTTCCCAAGTGGCTTCTCTTCCACGATGATGTTTTCATGCTACTTTTACTATAGGAATCACTGTTTCGTAAAGTATGTTGTTGATATTTCAAAATCTTAATAGGTTGCTCTTGTAAATCATATCCTCCTTAATATTAGGTTTTTCTATTCTTATCACATGTGAACTATCATGTTGATACTTTCTCAGCATTGACACATTAAAGACATTGTGAAGATTTGAATAAACTTAAGGCAATGTAAACCTATAAGTTGCTTCCCCAATTTAAGTATCTCAAATGGACCAATATATTTAGGACTTAATTTATCTTTTTTTACTGATTACACATTTAGTTGGTGATATCTTTAATAACACATGATAAACTACTTTATAATTAATTTTTTTATTTATCTACATAACTTCTTTTTTTCCTACTTTGAGTTGCCAACATTTTTCTTGTTATAATAACAACTCATTAAGAATATATCTCCATAATGTCTGGTACCATCAATCGTCTTTCGCTTATCTCGCTCCAACTCATAGGAGATCTACAAGGAGAACCACCATCTAAAGTTTTTATGGTCCCATTACAATACTACTATCATAATTATTATATTGAAATATTGACAATACAAAGAACATGCACACAATATTCCCTCAAAAGTTTAAATTGTCAGTTCGGTTTATCCATCAGTATGGGAATGAAAAGTTGTGCTAAACTTCAATTTCATATTAAATGCATCTTGCAATCCTTTACAAGATCTAGGTGTGAAGCGAGAGTCTCTATTTGACACAATTGAAATTGAGATATCATGCAGTCTCACTATTTCTCTAACATGGAAGCCTACAAGGCTCCTAGAAGGTTGATTGCTTCTCATAAGTAAGAAGTGAGCTTCTTCTATAATCTCTTTAACTTCTTTATTCCTTAGAAACCTCAAACGATTCCTAAATCTTGTAGCACCGCCTATACTCAAAACAAAGTATGAAGCTTCTTTCTCACATAAGGACTTCACATCTTTATATATTGAATATGTATTTTGTTGATACTTAAGTAATTCTTCATATTGCACATGATGGTTCGTGTAGCAGGCTTTCAACTGATGACTCCTAAGCTATATGACTTTAGGGAAACATGTGTTAAGGAACCCTTCGAGCTTACTTGCCAAAACTCACCAAGGTTCCAAAGAATACGTAAAACATCAAATTGCTCCTCTCATTTTTTTCAAATATTCAATTTTCATATAATGCTAATCTTTTTTTTTACAAACTTTTTTAACCGACATTTTCATCTTTCGATAAGCCCACAAAATATTTATATGTTGAATAAAAATGCTATCACTTTCAAGGCTAAAGAAATAAGAATATAAAATGCTGAGCAAGACTATTGTCTAAAAAATCATAATTTTAAGTGACAAGACTCAAGTTCCAGTATTCAAGTCTCAAGTGATAAATAATAAATAGAGTAGCAATTGAATTTCATAAATCTACAAGGTGTCCTCGAGTTTGACTAGAAAGACAATAAGATATTAGCAAGGGTTAGTAAGATGTTGAATGATATTTTTGGATTTATTTTCAATTTTTTTGATTTTTTTCTGGAAAAAACTTGATGTGTTTTAAATACACTAACAAGTGCACTAGTCGTTAAAGTAATAAAGTGAAAAGAGTAAGGATGTCGAACCCACGAGAACTAATGTAACCTAATCTTGTCTATATCCAGAAGTAGTAGAGAAAAGATCAAATTCAATTTTTAATTCAGAAAACAAAAGATAAGAAAAGATAAAATTCTAAGGATGAGGTCAGATGATATCAAATTAGATAAAGTTGAAAGATTTAGGATTCTATCTCACCACTAATTCAGATCGAACATAATATACAGATGCAATCAACTATCTCAAATTCAGATTAACCGGGACGTTCAAATGAATCCACCCTAAATCAATCTAAACCTAAGATGCCTTAATGTTGCAGTTCTTAAGTTGTTGATCTCTTAAACAAGTCCAATCAACAAGTCACACAATCTAGAATCTCCCGCGAGTAATCAGATTGAGAAATGCAATGTTATGACTTTAAATTCAAAGATCAATCCTCTCTATAGATCAAACCATGAATTCAATTACATTAAATAATCAATAAAAGAAATTCATGATCATCACAGAGAAAGAACAACAATAAGGACAACATGCATATTCAAAAGAAACAAATCTATAAATTCAATCTCAAATAGGGTTCAGAAACTCCCTAACAAAGATAACTAAATAAATGAAAAGCTCTTCCGAAGGAAATAAGAATTCAAACTATAGATTCAGCAGTTCTTCAATATCATGCTCTAGCTTTGCCTCCAAAAGATCAGAGTTTTTCTCAAGGCTTCAAACATATCTCTCTGACTTTTTCTCTTCAATTTCGTCTCTCTTCTCTATAGAATAATAATATGAATATCTCCTGTCTATGTCCAACCCATCTCTTCCTGATTTTTCTCCTTTTCAGCATCCTCTACATTAGGGCTTCATAGGAATTTGTAGTAATCTCCTGATCTCGATCAACGGCTGTGACAAAATCCTTTAAAATCTCTCTCAACTCTTTAGAAATATCTCCCAATCGAATCTCTAGAATTAAGGATCAAATAGAAGTCTTCTCAGCCGTGAAATCTTATCAAATCTTCGAAGATATAACTTGGACATTTTCTCATGGCCCGTAATATAACGACCCGTAAATGATTGGATCTTAATCTAAACCCTATTTCTTGAAACATACATTTCTTGAAACATTTGATCAATACAAATGGATATGTTACATAGTTTATTCTTATCAACTCATAACAATTCCAAATCTCAAATAATTCATTTGAAAAGTAAGTAATCATAAGACAAATAATCCATACTTTCATAATTTATCATGAAATAGATAATTAATCATAATTAATATAAACTAATTGACCAATTAAGCCAACTACACATTTTAGCAAACTCACACAAAATGAAAGACCTATTTTTAGTTTTAACTACAAAAGTCCAAATACAATGAAATCAATTTTATATGAAATTAAACTTGGAAACCATTAACATATATTAATTTCAGAGTAATCTACCACATGAGTTATTATAGAAATTTCCGTGATTACATGTATTCTAGTGTTCAAACTGTAATTCTGAAAACTAATAAGTATCATTTAATTTCCTCATAACTTACTCTATACAAATGATTTTAGGGTCATTCCACTTGCGTTGGAACCCTAATTATTTGAAGTTTCATACATATAAGTTTCACATTTTATCTTTATGCACACAATTTATGATATAATTTTCAATTAAGCCTTTTTGTTCATCCCGGCCAGCTAGAGCTATACTTACTAATTAATGCATAACTCTCTAAATACATTTTATTTTTAGGAAATTCTTTCTTCTATTGAAACTAGGCTTCTAAAGGGTCAATCATGAGAAGTTTCATAATTGTTTAGGCATTATAATATTTTTTACTCATATGGTCAACATTCAACTACCTAAATCACATCTAAAAAGAGTGTTCTGTACATTAATTTCATAAACTTATATCATTTAATTAGATTTTCTACAAATCCAAATAAATGAGTTACTCAACTTTAAACTTCATAGAAGTGTAAATCATCACAAAAAAAACTAAATGAATCCACCCATACATATCTTGAACTTATTCAAATTATTCTTATACCTTAGTTCCAAGCTTACTAGCTTTATTCCCTTCCTTTCTTTCTTGTGCTCACCAAATGGATAAAAAGAACAGCTAGGTGAAGCTTTTAAAGGGCATAATTGAAGCATGAGGTGGCTGTGTGATGAAAACTTTAAGTCGGTTCACAAAACTCGATAAGCGCCTACCATATATGTTGGCCAATAAAAGTGAGGACCAATCATATGATTTAAAACTTAAATGGGTAAACATATGCTTAATTAACTAAGTACATTAACTTAATCTCAATGAATCCATTCTCACTTGATTTAGTAATTCCCAAAATATTTTCACTATCATAGTTAGGTTAAATTCAAAACAATTAACTGAATTAATTCATAATTAAATACTTTAGCCAATTATCTAAGAGATAATTAGGATAAGAGTTTAATGAGGGTGTAAATCATAATTTGACTTATACCCTAAGAATTTAATGGGGGTGTAAATCACAATTTGACTTATACATGTAAGTCAAGCGATCCGATGACCCAAATTAAAAAGGCAGACTCCTTCCTCTTATGATGGTTTGGAAAAAAAGTAAAGATTTATTTTCTTAAATGGTCAAAACAACTACTAATTACCTGTACAAGTAAAATTTAATCTGGATCGTCAGATCACGTGATTTACATGTATAAATCAACTTATGATTTACACCCCCATTAATCCTGAGTGTAAATCATAACTTGACTTATATATGTAAGTCAAGTGATTCGATGATCCATATTAAAAAGGCAATGACTCCTCCCTCTAATGGTGATTGGAAAAAAACCAAAGATTTATTTCCTTAAATAGTCAACACAAACGCAACTACTAATTATCTGTACAAGTAAAATTTAATTTAGACCGTCGGATCACGTGATTACATGTATAAGTCAAGTTGTGATTTACACTACCATTAAATCTTTAGGATAATTTACTAATAAATCATTTTACTTTAAATTACACAAAGAGTAATTTACTCAATTTAATTGTTAATCAGACTCAAAAGATTTATAAAATATCATATCTAATTTAAATTAATTACCAAATAGAGGCGTTAACTTAATTTAAATTCTTTCTTAATTGAATTATTTAAGAGGTAGTTATTTACGAAATTACAATTTATCTTTTAGATTTTAGGTTGTTTAGAATTTGTTTGTAAAGACTAAAAAAATAGGCTTACCTCATTTTGTAATTTAATTTAATTAATATTCATTTTATTCCAGAAATCTTGTGGCAACTACTTTAGCCTGATTAAGCTGTGGCATGTCCCAATATTGAAAGAACTTGTTTACTTTGGATATCCAATGCAAGAAATCATTGGAGTCGAAAAATGTATTAAATGAAGGTGATTTTGTTCTCATATTGTTTACAAATAGGAAAAAAAGATAAATAATAATGTCAAGGGAGTACGCGGGTAGTATAGAAATTAAAAAGAAGTAAAAAGGGAAAGTATGTGGAGGGTGATATAGTATATTTATGGAAGATTAAAGAAAAAACAAATAGAGGGAAGTATGAAAAGAAAAAAATTAGGCTAAAAATGGATGCAATAGAAAAAAAAATTAAAATAAGAATTAATGATGAGTGAGAGGTGAGAACTCAGACAAAGAGGAAAATCTTATTTCTTACCATTAGACACAGCAAGGATCGAATTAGATTTTCCCCTTGTGGGCCTTTGGAGGAACACCAAAAAGTAAAATATGACATCTAGATAAATCTTGATGGTTCGAAGAACCAACAAAAAAAATTGCAAGGATGGTTTATAGCACCATAAGGTATGAACTTGAAATCCACCAAAGAAGAGAAACACATATGTTTTCTAAAATAAATAAATATGAATTGAACTGAATTTCAAAATAAAGATTCGAGTCATATTTGTAGGTTTTTTTACAACTAAATCCTAAAGAACCATAAAATAAAAAATAATATTATTTAAATAAGACTTCAAACTAACTAAAACTTTATCCTCTATCATATCTATACTACATCGGTCTTGACAAATACGGATCAAACCAGCAAATGATTTTACCCTCACAGGCCTTCAGGCGAACATCATAGAATAAAATACATAGTTCGTACAAATCTCGAACAAACTTCATGGCTCAAAGCACCACCAAAATGCTTGATAGGATGATTTATAGTACAATCGAGTATGAACTCGGAGATCATTGAATAAGAGAACTACAAAGGTTTTCTGGAATAAATAAATATTCATTGAACAAAATTCCAAATGAAGACATGATGCCTATTTATTAACTTTTAATGCCAAATCCTAGAAAACCTAAAAAGTAGAAAGATAAAAATTAATAACATTTAGATAAGATTTAATACTAAATAAAAAATTATCATCTACCTCTTTGTCCTACATCAATCTTCTTCTCTTTAAAAGGCTTCGACCTCGAACTTGAAAGATCGTATCTCGAGGGCCATGCTTCACATCTCGTTGAGATATTTTCTTTCTTAATAATTTAAGAGGATAACAAATTGCACTAAGTTGACTAAATATCGTAATGCATAGGATTACACTTATTGGTTGGCTTGAAATTTTGATCAATACATAAACACATGCATAACCACTTTGAAGCATTTCAACCATTTCCTTTTTTATCGCTAAAGAATTTATCTTCGGCTTACGTCCATGTAACACACCTAGAAACACACCCCTTCACCTGGAATAATTCCCTTTTGGTGACTTTATGTGCTTACTTATTTGACTTGACATTTAACTAATTGACTTATCAACACTATGGACAGGTTGACGCAAAAGCTAATACTTAACTATATTTAAGACCTATGACATGTTCAAGCTATCTCATCACGAGCATCATCACGCTACCGATGTGCCATCATCATCTTACTAGACCTTATTACCTGTGGAACTGAATTCACAAGGGAGAAACCTTTCATGAACTGTGATGCTCTATATGTAAAGATCATAAATAGAATCCTAAATATGTAAAAAATTATAATTTAATAATGAAAATGATCAATTTCAATTAAACCAATAGGACAATTTATTATCTCAAGTTCTAGTTTGACCTTTAACATTTTCTTATCATATCACAATCCATTAGTGGAAGGAACATTAATTGCATCTTATCCTGTGATGTCCATATCTTTCTTGTACAGTATATTCAGGTTGCCCTTAATCTTTGGATCATATTATTCTTCTATTTATTGTGCCTTATGTGAAACAAGCATTACAATCAATTATGAGCCTTATTAATGTATTGAAGATTCAAATTGTCCCAGGTGTCAATATGGCTAGCTAAGCCATGAAATTTTTCTCTAACCCAAGTAGATCTCCATGAACGAAGTCCCCGAAGAAACTCAATTATCCCACGTCCGAGGTTCGTGTTAACAGCAGGAATAAAATTCTCAATTCACCGAAGGGCATCCTCTTCATGCCCCAATTCAATCACAATCATTAATAGATTTTAACCCTATCATAAGTTGAACTAGATTATCGTTTAAAGGCAACTAAAAACCTACATCATTCATCATATCATCTCCAATCAATCACATGCAAACAAATGAATAAATTGGGTGTTTCTATGGGGAAGACAACTCACATCAAAGATCGACACGACCCATGATGCCTTTGGTGAGAAATTCGTGTTCGAAATGTGGTGTTCAGTTGAACACGAGTAGAGTTACTGGGCAATGTGGTCCGCGTTGCATTAGTTGTTTAAATTTGACACGATTTAGGAACATGGGTCGCGCCATAAGGTGAGTTGTCCGGGATAAGGTTGGAGCTTCTTCACTGTTTCCCCATGGAGAACACAGGTAGAACTTCCGAGTGACACAACCTATTTTTGATTTAGGGTTATCCTGCGCATTCATTAATAGAACATGGCTCGTGTTCTAGCATGATCCGAGGAACGTGGGCCATGTCAGGAGATGACACGGTCCATGCTACACTTCCTTCATGAGAGACCACGATCGAAGCAGACATGACAAAACATGACTCAAGTAAGAGGTGACGCGGTCCTTGTGACACCAATTCACAATCTATTTAGGGTTAGGGATTCTTTAATCAGGTTGGCTGGAGGAAGACGACCTGCGTCGGAAAACCACACGGACTGTGTCCTGGTGTTACCCCTATGCTATTCGTGAAATACAGACTTTGTTATGCCTGACATGATCTGTGTCCTAGATATAATTTACATGCCGAGAAATTATGGATTCTTCCTAACAATCATAAACTGAAGGGAGGATAATTATTCTTACGCCGACCTATATTAATTATCATTCTATTGCATACCGAGAGTCTTAATTATGATCATAGTTACATACCAGATTATTGTTATCCTCACGTCTTCTTCCCTTCCTCATTCCTCCTTCTTCGCACATGATAGATCTTCTTCTTTTCCTCGAGTTTCCGCAGGTGGTCGTCCTCTCTTCCTATAGTCTTCAAGAAGAGAGAGAAATTGCGAAAAGAGTGGAGGGGTTGGGTCCTATTTATATGGAAGAAATGCTCTTAAATAAAGTTTGAATGAGATTATGACTCTTTATGGTTTAACTTATATTGTGATTAAGAGTCCTCTAAAATTAATTTGTATAAGTTTAAGAATATTAAGTTGATATAGAAAAAAAATATTAGGTGACTTATACCTATCCTTTTTCTAATCCTAATCATAATAATATCTTTCCTATTTTTCTTTTTATCCTTTTATGTTTAGTTTTAAAATTGAGGGTGTTACATTCCATCTCTTAATATATTTTCTCTCCGTTCGATAAGGACAGCATTGGTGTCAGTTGTCTGAATTCCATGAACTTTGGACTATGCTTTTGATTCAACTTTAAAGACTTCAAATAAATAGGAAGGTACTTCATCAAATAAGTATTTATTTGCAGTATTTGGATACAACACAGCTTCTTCAATGTTATCTATCTTCAATTTGATTACTCTCGATTTTCATAGACAATCGCTCTTCGTGAGATTGCTCATATTTTGAAGAAGTCTTGGGCATTTGATTGAAGTTGAACATTCTTGATCAATTTTATAATGCCCTCCAAATGAAATTGGAGTTCTTGTCATTATCAAGAAAAAGTATGAAGTAATAGTAAACAAAGAAGTGGAGAAAAAATAGTGGGAAAAAGAAGATAAAAATGACTATTGATGGCAAGGAAAATTAAATAAAAGGGATAGGTGATTGGTGAAAAAGTGGAACTTGCCATGGAAAAAAATATCTTACAAATGATTATTGATGACAAGCTAGGATGAAGAGGTAAATATCCCTGAATGCTCTAATACTATTTGATGTAGCATAAAAGTGGAGAAGATTGCCACTCTCAAGGGAATCTCGAAAGAGGTTGATGGTTCAAAAGCACATCCAAAGGTTTGATAAGATAGTTTGTAGCATCATCAAATATGAATTCTAAATTCATTGAGGAATAAACGACATGAGTTCTTAGAGTAACAAGAGTTCCTAGAATATCAATTGAATGATATTACAAGACGAGGAGTCTAAGCCTATTTACAGTCTTTATAAAAGAATAATAAAATACCTAAAACTAAAAGATAAACAATAGCAAACTTTTTGTAGATTTCACATTAAATTAAATTATATCTCCTATCATATTTTGTTCTATATCAATTGCCACTGATGAAGTGATGCATGAAGTACTTGGGTGATCCCTTAAGATGAAATGAAGAGCTCCTAAAATAGATATAAAATACAGTAGTTAACTTCTCTAAGAGAAAGTCAAAGAAAGGAAGAAATGTAAAATAATGCTTAGATGGCAGAAAGAAAGCAAAGGATATTGTTGAATAAAAAAAGTACAAAGCAATTAAAAAGGAAATGAAGAAAAAGATAAAAAGTAAATGTCAATGAAAGGAAAAGTAATAAATGATGATGCTATAAATGTGTTTGACATATGATATGCTTACAAATGAGCTTTTGATATGATGCATTGTTTACGAGGGTATCTTACTTTTTATGCTGATGCCAAATGATGCATTTGCGACACTTATTATATGTCTTATTTAGTGGACCTGACACACTAGGAATTAGCTCATGGTAGTATGCCTCCCTTGCATCTAATCTTGTGTGACGTGAGTAGATGATGGATGGTAGATGTGATGTTGATGCTTACATGTGGCATGGGTTTTTATCTAGTTTAGAGTCATTTAGTCTTGTTTTGTAATAATGGAATGATATTAATATTTTTATTTGATGAATATTGTTGTAATTGGAGTATGTCATATTTTATTGGACTCTACGCTAATTTGAAAGTTTAATTTCAATTCATGTTTAATTTACTTCCACATTTATTTCTCTGGTTAAACTCAAGTATAAATATGAATTTAAGTAATGATGGTGATATGGATGACTCCGGACAAGTGTTAGGAGGGGATTCGATGGTGATACGAATGTCATTTTTGGTGTGGTACGATTAGGTAGCAAAGCCTAAAAGTAGGACTCTTTTAAGCGTCGTAAAAAGTGTAAAAGTTCATGTGAAGCATCGTGAGTAGCCATTCTTGACTAAGGCCTTGTAAGTTTTATATGCATGTGTTATGATTAAGATGTATTATTGTACAAATGTTGATGGCCCACAAGTTCCCAAGGCAGGTGCTAATGTTGAGATGAAGCACAACCAGACAAGGCCAACCAAGTGTTACATGAACCCAATCGAATAAAGACGTGATGCATCGATGGACACCATAGAAAGGTTCCTCAAGCTGTCGACTCTGCAATTCATCTTACCTTAGAAATATTTATTTGTCTATTTCTATTTACTACCCTGGAATAGTTTATACACAACAAGGTGATTAGGATTGATCCTTATTAGCTACATGTGATAACGTTATTTATCCAACTATATCATTAAGGAAAAACAACATACAAATCATGCATATAAACATAGAAATCGATGTGCTTGATAAGTTTTTTTTGTTTGTTTTTAAAATTATTTGTAGTTTGATATAATACAATATATTGTAGAAAAATGAATATATACAAATGGAATCACAAATATACAATAAACATATTGGTTAAATGAGACTCAATAACATGAGTCAAAAAGAAAAACTTCATTAATAATAAACTTCAAAATTATACCTTTGGAAATGTACAAATTACACGAATAGTGAAAGTAATAAGATTGCATGACCACATTGTGAAGAGAAAGTAACACTACCCGATCGGAAGACTGAATCCATGGAGCATGATGACTGAATCCATGGAGCATTTACCTATAAATTTCTAATAGAAGAGATGATCATAACTCACCTTTACTTCTAATAATTTATAATAAATTTGGTTCAAAGATGAAATCACCAAAATCATTAGTTGATTAACTATGATATCCCTATCAAGAATTCACTTATTTCAAATGAACTAACATATCTATAAAAAATTTATATTAAAAAAGAGTTCATAGAGTAAGCTTAGTTTAGGGTAAAAGTTATTACCATTATATGCACATGATAGTAAAGTAAGCTTACTCTGCATGCAACCACACACATAGCCCATGCTACAAGTTCTTTTCCCAATTTTTATATATAAAACTCAAAGTTATTATCTTTGAAGGAAACTAATGATATCTTAGAAAACGAATCATGCTCAACCTAGCTAGAAACGTGTGAAAATACCAATATGGAAAACACATCTAAAAAAAAATTCTTTTATGAAATTGTAAAAAAAAACAGTACAACAAGCTTCATAGAAAATATTCCTTGAATCAAAGTTTTTGGATATGATTAATTATAAACTAGCAGTCCAACATAATGTTATAGATCTTCAAATTTTGTCTTCTTTTCGATAACGTGGATCAAAATAGACAAGTCACTTTGCACCCTAATATTGAGCAGGCCCATTTCCAAAGATTGAAGAATACCACACAATTCCAAGATTTAACAACTCCATTTTAAGTGTTTCTTCAAAGAACAAACTCCATGAGCAAATCTAATAAGAGAGCATGCAGATCTTGCCTCTCTAAATAAAAGGGATAGGTGATTGGTGAAAAAGTGTAACTTGCCATGGAAAAAAATCTAAAGTGAACGAGATTGGAGGTGAGGCTCCCATTGGACCCAAACATAATTTGGGATGTCTTTCAAGAGAGTGAATTCAATCATATTCGTAAGCATTTAATTCTTGCTTTGGCATTTTCCCACACCATAAAGTATTAGTGGTGATGTATTTAGAGTTAGGGTTTGTTTGGTTCAATAAACATGAAGGGGAAGGGAAGGTAATGAAGAGGAAGAGAAATTGGGGAAACGAAATGGAAGAAAATGGAGGTCAAAGAATTAATCTTATTTGAATGACATGACTAATGAAAAGGAAATGAGATTATAATTTATGTTGAACGAATATATCATGATGCATGTATTTATATATTTAATTACATTGGTTAAAATTGAGAATGTGCTTTAGATATTTCTTTCCCTTCGTTTACACACTAATTCGGAATTGAAAGAAAATGAACGTTTGAAGGAGAATGAAGATAAATGGAGGGTACATCCTCATCCATTCTCCTCCGTCATAAATGCAACCAAACGAGGTTAAACTATTAACATTTTTTTTTCTCCTTTCATCCCCAACCAAACACACTCTTAAAGTGGACGTCATTCTTCCAAGTCAACATTCTTGATAATAAAGATAGGAGGCGTCATGTCAATAATCTTGATAATAAAGATAGGAGACATCAAAATTGGCACCCTCATGAATTTGGTCCCTATCCTTCCATGAATCAAACTTCAAATGTAACTTACAAAACGACTATACTCAAGTTTTAATCTTATTACTGATATCAACCCAAACTTTAGATTGTTGACAAGATTAATATGACATAAAAAGAAATCTTAACCTTCACTGATCTCGCACTTAGGACCTACCTGTACTTTGATGCTGTTACCATTCACAATTTTTGCAGAAATGGGAGTATGATATTGCAAAATAGCAAAGATCTGAGAGATTGAGGCACATAATGGACATTTAATTTTTTGTTGTTATTGTTTGTTTATGTATGATACATATATTGTTGCGATAGAGTACTCTTGCCCGCATTCCACTTAGTTGGAAAGTTTTTGATGTTTTTATTTGAAAAAAGAATGTTGAGTTGTCTCTCGAAGTACATGAATGTTCTATCAGAATGAGTTGGGATTTACCTTTTTTTGTCTTTTTCCTATCATTTAATGTACTTTCACCGAATCAAGGTGATAGAATTTTCGCTTTCCTATTCTTATAATTGTGTGCCACATATTCAAAAGAAAGCACTTTTGACGAAGTTGAGTTTGTTTAACTAGTGCACTTTGTGTTTATATCTTTCGCTCAACATGTCATGTCAATGTGATATTATTTGTAACGCCCTCAAATCCACATTGTGTCACGTGACACAATATAGACTTGGAGACGCTACGATCTATCTTCTTTGAACAAAAGACTGACCAATAATATGCGGAAGCAATACTTTAAAATAAAAAAACTCAATAAAATAGTCTAGCCAATTAAAACATACTATTACATCTGTTTAGAATAAAGAAATGACTGAACTCAGAGAACTCAGTAAAGACTAATTTGTAAACTTCTATCATGTGCAAGGTGCCATGTCACGAACATTTGCATCACCAGTGTCATCACCTATCATTGTTCTAGTTATCACCTATAGGATCAAAAAACATGAAAGATGATACTCTCACGAGCGATGAAGCCCAACATATAAAGGAAATATTACAAAAATCATATGTAAAGACACATAGAGCAATTGACATCAGTGTAATCATTTTACTATGCAATACCTGTTCAACTTTTATCTTTTCACCTTTCCAAAATTGTTAAAGATTAGGATAATAATCTGACTTTGACGCATAGTTATTCTTTTCCTGATCCTAATCGTATCTCATCTTATCTTATCATATCTTTTTCCTTTTATTCTTTTATATTTAATAAAATTTCTAGGTGATATATAATAAGCTCCTTAAAAACGAATTCGTCCTCAAATTCGGTAACATCTCCTATCCCTAGTTGATCATCTTATTAGTAGGGTTCATTAGAGGTACCTAGGATGTCATAGGGATGTGGCTCTCGTTCAGCTTGCATTTGTAGGCCTTTCCTAGAGCTGTCCTCTTAGGGGTCCTCGATCTCCACGTCAATCAGGACAATCCCTAGCGAAGTGTCCAAACTTTATGCAGCTAAGACACACCCTAGTATTGTAGCGGCATTCTCTGCCATGGAGACTTTGACAATGTGGGCAAAACCTTTTTTAATCTTGCTGCTGCTGTGGTAGTCCTTCGTGAGGTACGTAAAGCCTTAGGCGTTCATCTCGGTGTTGGTCCCTCCAATTGGTCGTCGTGGCTTGTCTACTTTCGTCTCATCTAAGTATTTCTTGTTCTAACATTTGTAGTTGGACCTTTAGTTTTAATTCCTTCTGGTGTATGTTGTCGTCTCTTTCGAAATGCTTTGCCAGTTTGGAGGCCTCATCAAGGGTTTTGTAGTTTTCCCCGAGAGTCTTGGTCCTTAGCTCAAGAGTTAAGCTTTGGACAAAGCGGTCTACTCTTTCTCGCTTTTTTTGCTCCATCTTGCAATACTTTTATAGTTGAACTGTTGTGGATTTGTAAAAGTGATGAACTTAATTTTTGCTGAATTCAAAAAAGAAATCTTACAGATTAACATAAAAATATAAGATTATTCATAAACACATGAAGCATTATGTAATTTTCTTTTTAAAATACATTTTGCTTATGTATTGATCATAAATATTTCAATTTTAACTATAGTACCCACTTATCTACTAGATCAGTGGAGTGGTTTAGGAAATTCTACCATATTGAAAATAGTTGTCTTCAATATTTCTGATTTAAATTAAATTGACTAATTGGTTTTGTAGCATGCACTTATTTAGAAGCATTGGGTTGCATAAGTATTTTATTTCTTCCATATTTTTCTTCAAAGGATGGGGAAGTAACCTCCAAATTTGCTAACCCTATAAATGGGCTCGTCCGTGAAACTAATAAGGACAATAATACATCAAAAACAAATAAATATTAATATATGCATTGTACACCATCCGTATTTTATTTTCTATGATAAATTATTTTTACATGAAAAATATATGTTGTATACTTAACGATGATTCCACTTCAATAATAATTGCTCTTATTACTAAAAGATAAATTACTTGTAACACCCCATTCATTTGGAAGAAAAAAGTAAAACGGACCGTGTCCAACCTAGACATGGACCATTTTCATCACATACACGATTGAAGGTTGAGATTAAGTCTGATTTAAAATTTAAATTTGACTCCAATTCAAATTCTAGACCTACCCCTATATATGCTCTAAATTGTGAGGAAGAAGCCACCAAGCCCATAATTCTGCCCTCGTTGTCAAAGCCTTCTTTCCTCTCTCCCTCTACTCTTTCTTCTTCCCTCAAGACCTAAAGTAAGATAAAAAAATATTTTGTCTTTAGTTTCTCTTCTTCCTAGCCACATACCAAGGGGATTATGTAGGAGAAGCAACAATTAAGGACTACACAGAAGAAGAACGTGGGAAACCCTAAAGAATCATGAAGAACAAGGAAAAAACTCTAGGAACGTAAGGAAATGTATGTAAGATGACGCTTAGGGTTGGTAGAGAGATTTGAGATTATCTATTTTAATATTTTATTCATAAGATTAGGGAAGATTATATTTCTTTATAATATATAAAGCTTTTTATTAACCCTTCATGATAGCATGACATTAGGATTCTTGTATATTTAAATTATGCCTCTAAATCCAAAAACTTAATATCTAATTCAATAAGGCGAAGGCATTGTCGGACAACACATACTGCATCGACCCTTGACACGATCCACGTTGGTCGGCCATGATTAATCATAGCCGACGGACAAGGATTGCGCTGCCAAGGACGCGGGTCGTGTCGGTCGACCAAAGTAAATGTAAAACCTCAAATGCGGACCACGCAAACCATGTCATCTAGACGTGGGCTGCATCGTCTTGCCAGAAGAAAACACGGCGCCAACACGAGATGTGTCTCCTATGGACACGGATCATGTTCCGATGGCGAACCCAAGAAACCTTGAACATGGATCAAATACAGACTGCGTCACCCCAACGCGTGCTGAGTCGATCGGCGTGAGACAAATGACGCCTACACTTACCATTTTCTATTCGGATGCAAACCATGTCATGGTGACGCTTTGATGAAACCTTAACACGTGTTGCATTCTGTTGAATCAGGCCATGTGAACCTAGATCGATGGTAACCCATCATCAAATCAAATCGGGTTCAGAATGTGTTAAGGATTTTATTGGTTGACGAACAAAATGAGACATGTCAAGATCTCACACGGACCATGTCATGAAAAGAATTAAAGAATGAATGAAATGAAATAAAAGAAAGACAAAGATGCAAAGATGAAAGCAAGAGAAAAAATATATAGGACAAATGTTATTACAAGAAAATTAAGAAACAAAGATTAAGAATAAGATGTTGGATGAAAAGAAGATATGTGATTGCTTCTGCTTTATTATGATTTTTATTCTTATCTCTGTTTTATGTAGACATCTCATAATCATGATAAAAAGTTATTTTCCCAACATTGTTGATTTTATTTATCTTATTTTATCCTATTTGAGCCTTACATATTGAGTGTTAGCTCACGAAAAGCTTTTTCCCTACATATGGGTCCTACAGGCATATTTATTTGTGTTGTGCATGGATAAGCATATATGTTGGATGTGATAATATATATTGTATATACATAATTATAGAAAAAATATATTTTAGTTTTTCACCAATTTTGTATTTAACGACGATCTAGCGACAAATTAACAATGATTATCTATGTCCTTTAAAATAAATTTTGATACTTTGCGACTATTTAGCGACAGTTCACCGATGGTTTAGCAACAAATTTTATTCGATATTTTACGACAACTTAGCGACGATATGAACAATTAGCGAAAACCATTTAGCGACAACGTTACGACGGAGTAGCTACAAATTAGCGACGAATGTAGCGATAGATTTATGACAAGTTAGCGACGAAAAGCTATTAGTTTTAAAAAAAATCACAATCAGCGACACTTCAAGGACAATATAGCGACGATTTTAGCGACAAATATTTTTTATCACTAATAACGACTAATATTTAGCAACAAATTATTGTTGTTGTAATATCATCGCTAAATTATCGTTGATTATTTTAGTGACGAACTAGTGATGGTTTAGTGACGATATAATTTATTACTAATTTAAGATATTCTTGTAATGGGAAGTGAGTCGAGAGTTCTTAGATCCTGCCCTCCACCTTCGCTGAAGCCTCGACCATCCTCCACTTGTCCTCTCTCCCTATCTAAAGAGCACCCCACTCAACTATAGGTAGATCATGTGCTCCTTCACCCTCCACTGATTACTAATGGTCATATCTTGTAGTAAACTACAGCCCATAAAGAGTTTGGCCATAGTCATGGAGCTTTTCTTTAGTGTGCAACCAATTGAAGTCTACACGCAATCAAATTCAAACACTGAGCAGATCAATGCTGATTTGGTGCCTCCAAACCAGAACAGAGCAGAAGCACACAAGACAACTAAAAGTTTTCTCCACCTCCCCCATCCGCTCTTACAAGAAGGAAAAGAAGAAAAACAGTTGGGAAAGAAAAGAATGCCTCCTCTTCTCATCACTTATCTCACTGAAAAGTCTTACTATAGGGTTCTAGTCCCCTGACTGTGGCAGGGGACTTTGAAGTATTATCCTCATTATGAAGTTAATCTCTTGGAATTGTCTAGGTGCATATCAGAGCAAGGTACGAGATTGCCTATATGATCTTCTCAACGCATACAAATCATAATTGATCATACTCGGGAGTCTCATACAAACTCTGAGAAATCCCAACAAGCCATCAAGCGATTGTGACGTAATTGGAAAATGGTCTTCTAGGAGGATTCCAACGTAGCTTGTGGAATCATCTGCCAACATACAAGTAATTATCATTCACTCTGCTCTTCAAGCCTAGTAGTGACACTTGACTCATTCTCCTTTTTATTATCTTGCATTTATGCTAGTCTGCTTAGAAATTTCTTATGACACAATATTGATAACTTACAACTTGGGGACCTACCTTGGGCTGTAATGGATATTTTAATTGTATTACAAGTCAAGAAGACAAGAAAAGGGGACAACCATTTAAGTTAACTAACTCGATAAGATGCCTAAATAACCAAATATAACATTAGGTCCTCATTGACATCAAACATGAAGATTCATTTTACTCATGGTGTAATAATAGATCTCATCTCACATGGATTATGTGCCACTTAGACCGGTTGTTCACAAATAATTTTTTTATTCTAAAGTACCCAAACCTCACCCTTCAAACATTAGAGCATTGTGGCTTTGATCATGCTCCAATATTATTAGATATAAAAACATTCAAATGTAGAATTGAGCCTTTTAGGTATGCGCACTTCTAGTGAGTATAAGGAACCAAAAAAATTGTGTAAAAAGAGAGTGGGGCCAGGGTATAAGCAACAATCTAAGCGGAAACATCCATTCTTCACTCAGTTCCATAAGGGATAAAAGAAGATACCAGAATCATAAGAGCCTAGGTAGGCTTGAAAATAGGATCCAAATAGGTAAGCAAGAAATTCAACTAAGAAGCTTGTGTAATCAGCATGCAACATATCTTAGACAACTTAGCATAAAGTGGTGGAGCAAATCTCAAATAAATTGGCTTAAAAATGTTGATAGAAACACCTCATTCTACCACTTGTCTAGTTTAATCAGACAAAAGAAGAACCAAATCCTAGTGATAGAGGACAACACTGGCACAAAGATAAGAGAGGAATCCTTAATTAGAGAATTGTTTATGGATCATTATCAACACTTTTGGGCCTTCCTTACACACCCTACAAAATCACTAGTCTAAAATTCTTAATACACATGTAACTAATATTGAAATTCATGATTGCCTTTGGTCCATGCCACCAAGTAAACCACCCGGACCCAATGGATTCACCACTGAGTTTTATAAGCAATACTAGGATACCGTGAGCCCAAACATCACCTTGGCCATTAAAAATTTCTTCCACACTACTCAAATGCCTCTAGGTTTGGGTCATACTTGATTGATTTTTATCCCTAAAGGAACCCACCCTCTCAAGGTAAAAGATTATAGACCAATTACACTTTGTAATGTATTATATAGACTCCTTCCAAAGATCCTAGAAAATCGGATTAAGCCTACCCTTAAGGAGTTGATTGACCCATGTCAAGTTGCCTTTATTGCAAATAGATCTATCCAAGACAACATACTCCTTGCCCAGAAAATTACACACTCCATGAGAGCTAACAACACCAAATACATGTTGGCTACAGTGGATATGGAAAACGAAATTTCCCGAACAGCCATAATTAATGCCTTAACAATCATGAACTTCCCAACCAAATGTAGATAAGAGCATGCATTACCTCCCCTAGCTTCATGTATTGTATTAATGGCACTTCCTCACAACCTTTTTTAGCCATAGAAGCATTAGACAAGGAGACTTTGATGCGTTCTTATTACACTAGCAAGCGTAGTAATCGTTCAAGTAATAAAATGATTAAGGGTAATGATGTTAAACCCATGAGGAATAATGTAACTTTATTTATCTAATTTCAAGAGTTGATAGAGAAAAGATCCAGGTAACAGAAAAATAAAAGAAAGGATAAACTTAACCAGATGAAATAAGATAAAATCATATCATATAAGGTTGGAAAGATTAGGACTTTTGTTTTCCACTAAGTTAGATTGAATTAAATTAAAACATAGATTGAATCTAAGTCCCCTAAATATGTGCAATCTGATATCTTAAATTTCAAACTTATGGGGACGTTCAAATGAATCCACCCCAATCATATTCTAATTTAATATGCATGATTGCAAAACTCTGTTGTCAGCCACTTAATAAAGTCTAGTTTAATATGCCACATAATCTAGAATCTCAAACGAATAATTGAGATTATGACACAAGATGTTATGACTTAAATTCAACAATCAATTTCTTCTTATTCTCAAAATAATGAAAAATAATACACTAAATAGTCATTAATAGATTTCCATCACATAGAAGAAAAAGCTTTATGAAAGAGCATTCATGCTATAAAAAGAAACAATTCATTAAAAAGATATCCAAACTAAAATAGGGTTCACAAATTTCCTAATACAAGCTCTAAATCTTAGCAGCACAACCTTCTCTCGAATGCATCACACTCTTGTCCTTCTTCTTGATCTCTGTAGAATATCTTTATCTCAGTAGAGAGAGAAATATTGGCTTGAAAAGAGGCTCCCTATTTGTCTCCAAGTGAGGAGAATCAAATTTTTTTAAGACGGGTGTCAATGATTTATTTATAGAGGAGAAGAATTCAGAATTTTTGGAGGTAACTTCATCTCCAACTCTTCAATTTGATAAAAACTCATAAAAAAACCACCTTATCTTAGGATTGTGAGTAGGATAAGATTGGTTGGACAAATGAGTTGGATCCAATTTATCAATATTTTAGTTTTTCACGGTCGTGACAAGGATTTCACGATCATGAAAAGTCACAACCTATGAAATCAGTTTCACGACACAAAAAAATATTGTTGCAATCATGAAAATGATTGTTACAATCGTGACTGAGGCTTCAACAATATTTTTTCACTTCATGGACTATGACAAAGATTTCACAGTCATGATCAAGCCTTGGGAGTTTATATTTCATTTCACTGTTTGTGACAAGGATTTCATGGCTATGACTAAAACTTCATTTTGGTGTTTCATGGTCGTGAAAACATTTGTCTTGATCGTGATCTCGACTGTCGTCCAAATTTTTTCTGACGCATGCTTATTTTTTTATTTACTTTTCTTTTCCACGTGTTCCTCTCTTAATTTGATCATTCACTCCTTTTTATTTCTTCTTTGATTTTCATTTTTTCCTTTTTTTCTCTCTCATTTTTCCCTTTTCCACTTCATTTCCTTCATTTGTTCATCATTCTCTTTCTAATTTCCTTCAATATTTTAATTATATTTATTTTTTTATTATTTTTCTCTACTTCCATTGTTTCACCTTATAACTTCCTCTCCTGCCATTATTTTTTATTCTTTTCGCTCTTTGTTCCCACACCCTTCTCCATCAATTTTCTATCTTACTATAATTTTTTTCACATTTAAATTTAAAATATAAATATATTATATTTAATCTCAAAATTTGATTTCGTATCACTTTTCGTCTAGTTTCTATTAATTTAATTTGATTAGTTATAAAAAATTATTTTTACCTTTATGACTTATATCATATTATATTCAAATATCTATTTTATTAATTTTAATAAAGATAAGTTATAATATAGTGTAAGAAAATAAACATTCTTTGGGTCAGTCCTACATGGACAAATCACAGGAGAAGTGCTAGATATATATGAGAACATGACCTTGACAAGATGTGACGCGTTTTGGTGAAATCGTGCGGACCAAAGCCTAGAACGAATATTATCACTTCTTGATCAGGGATGTTATATGTGGTATCAAAGTCGCTCTGTGTAGATCTTTATGTTATGTTGTGATACCACTCAACGAGGACGTTGATATTTTAAGGGGAAAGAATGCAAGTGGCACGTTTTGAGTTAGTCCTACATGAACAAGTCACAAAAGCGATGCTAGATATATACAAGAATATGGTCTTAACAAGGCGTGATATATTTTGACAAAATCGTGTGAATCAAGGTTCAGAGCCAATAATATCATATTTTAGTGAGGGATGCTACATGTATTTATTTATTTTTATTTTCATCCTTGTATGAACTTTCTTCATCCACCTTGATGTTAAAATTAGGTACATGAAAAAATACAAAAATATTATAAGGTACACGTTATTTGCAGCATGTTCTTGGATGACAGTGTTAGAGAATCTAATCATTTGTAAAGATTTGATATTCAGATTTGATATTATCCAGATCTGATGTTATCCAGATTTGATGTTATCCAAATTTGTGATTATCTAGATTAGTTTAGATTAGATAATCTTCTCTAGTTATATTAGATAGATATTGATGGTTATTCTTCTGATCCTTTCATTTCATGTACTATATATAGATGTACAGACTCACCAGAATTCATATAGAAAAATATTTTCTCCATTCTACTCTTCTAACATGGTATTAGAGCCATAATATTTTTTTTCTTTTCTCTCCCCTTTCTTTTTCACATTCTGCAGGCTCACCGGCGGACCCCTTGACACGACACGGGCCGTGTTCTGTAGACACGGACCGTTCTCTGCCACGACGTCATCGTGCCTTCCTCGTCCGACGACGCGCCCCTCGGACACGCGCTCCACGCGTCCGGCCCCTCCCGAATCCTGCACCGACGTGGGCCGTATTCGGCCCTTCAGATGCGCTCCTCCGACGTCTCTTAGACGCGCTCTCAACACGACGTGCTCCTTCGACGCTTCTCAGACGCGTCCCTGCACCGACGCCGTCTGCACCAACACAGGTTGTGTTCGGGTTCGACCATTTCGACACGCTCCCCAACGACACGCTCTTCAAACGCGCTCCTTTGACGCTTCTCAAACGCATCTCTGCATCGGCGCCGTCTGCACCGACACAGGCCGTTTTCAGCCACTCCGACGTGCTCCTCCGATGATGCGCCCTTCCGACGCGACACGCACTTCAGACGCGCTGTCAACGCGCCTTGCACGTGCCTCTCCGACGTGACCGTCATGATCGACGTGCTCTTCTTCGACGCGCTGCCCTCGACGCAGGCCGTGTCCTTCTCCAACGACACGTCTTGTTCTAGTCGCGTCCTCTCCCCAGACCGTGCAATCAACACAGATCATTTTGTTCGACACGGACCGTGTTGCTTGACGCGACTGAGATGACTTCCTCGTCTCAGAACTCTACATCAATGATTTCTTCTGATGTACTTGCATTCCCTACGGGTTTGCCATCTCTTGGACAAATTCATCATGTGCTCTCCATTAAACTAACTCCAACCAATTATCTACTTTGGAAGATGCAGTTTCTTCCTTTGCTTCGCAGTTTTGATCTTTACAGGTTTATTGATG
>LTAE01002465.1:0-43779 GCA_001647135.1 Pontederia paniculata | reverse complement strand
TCTGATGCTGGTCGACCGTTTCATATACTTAGGACGCCCACTGCACACATGTAGTTCTTCTGATATAAATTTCGCGTGCACTGGTCGTCCATTCCTTCAACTCAAGTCGACCACTACTTTGAACTTGAATATATCCTGTTACAGAAATCAGCTCAACAAGTTCATCAGTACAGGTTGAGTTCACTTACAAATTTATGATCATTCAAAATATTCTCGGGATCCTAGATTCAACATGAAGCACTGGGAGCACTATTTGATTCAGCAAGAGTTCATACTCCACATAGACCATGAGGCCCTTAGACATCTTCAAAACCAGACTTCAACCAGCGCATGCATTTTTGGTGGGTGAATTTCCTTTAGAAGTTCACTTTTGTCATTCGACACAATTCAAGAACGATGAACAAAGAGGTCGATGCTCTGAGTCAACGTGTTGGCCTTTTCGTTACAATGCGAACATCAATCACAGGCTTTGATGAGCTCAAAACATTATACAAGGACGACAAATACTTTAGTATCAAGTGAGAAGCGTGTGCCTCTAATAAGTGGATTGATGGTTTTCATCTTCATGATGGTTTCTTATTTTTGGATAATCTATTGTGTGTTCCCCAATCATTAAAGATATTCATGGAGGGGGGCCAAGGTGGTCATTTTGGACGTGACAAAATGGATGTTGTAGTGGAAGACCATTTCTTTTGTCCTCGACTTCACCGAGATGTTGAGCGGTTTGTGAAACGGTGTCCCGTCTACCAATTGGCTAAAGGACACTCATAGAACACATGGCTTGATCTGCCTTTACTTACACCAGAAGGGCCGTGGGAGGACATCACTACGGATTTCGTACTTGGGCTACCCCACACACAACAGGGATTTGACTCTTTGTAGTTGTTGATCGGTACTCCAAGATGACCCATTTCATCCCATGCAGTCAGATTGCTGATGCTAGTAAGGTCACCTGTTTATTCTTTAAGGAGATTATTTGTCTTCATGGTGTGCCTCGTTCCATTACGGTCGATCGTGATTCAAAGTTTCTCACACATTTTTGGTGCACCCTTTGGAAACAATTAGATATGTCGCTTCGAATTAATAGTACTAGTCAACCACAAACGGACGACCATACAAAAGTGGCAAATTGGTCCCTTGGAAACCTCATCTGATCCATTTTCGGGGATAAACTTCGACAGTGGGATGTAGCGTTACCACAGGCCGAGTTTATGTTCAATAGCATGGTTAATCAAATCGACAAGCAATGCTCCATTTGTGGTTATCTTTGGTCGGATGCCTCGACAAGCTGTCGATTTGGCCCTTCCTATAGACGCGAACAAGATTCTTCTAGATGTGGAAGAACTGATCAAAAAAATATAGGAGACTCAGCAGGATGCTCGACGTCAGCTCATTTCTTCTAATATGAAATATAAATAGGCTACTTATGGCAAGCGACGAGAGCAATTGTTTTAGGAAGGCGACCTTGTTATGGTGTATTTGAGAAAGGAATGTTTCTTGATTGGCACATATAACAAGCTTAAGAAGAAGAAGTTCGAGCCTTGTCAGGTTTTACAGAAGATAAATGACAATTCATATGCCATCGATTTGCCAACGGAGTTTGGTTTCTCTTCGACATTCAACATTGCTCATTTATTTCCTTACTTTCCACCTGAAGTATGTGATCAGCGCTCGAGCTCGAGCTTTTTGAAGGATGGGGCAACTAATGTAGTAGCAAATCTAGACATGTCTCTTGTGAATCTAGAAGTGTGCGGTTAAATGCTGAGAAGGATTAGAACTAGTTTTCATATTGGTGTGTTTTGTTCTATTTGGAGTCTAGTATTTGTTGGTTAGTTAGGTTGGATTATCTTTTATTTTGTTTCATATAACAATCATGGTTGTAACAAGACTCTCTTGGAGTCTACTTAAACTTCTTCAACAATGATTAATAGAATTATCATTTTTCCCTATCAACTTCAAGTTATCATTAGCATAAAACAATTTCGTTCTTCTCTTCTCTTTCAACGCTTTAGGTCATGACAGTTGGTGGCGCTTCGGGGCATCATTGATTTGATACAGGTGGCATCATTGATCCATAATTCCATGTGTTACTGTTGGATCTATTTGTTATCGCCATCACCGAACGAGCATGACACCTTCTCCATTTTCGATGAGCGACCCAAACAACGTGTAACGATGTGTGTGTGTGTGTGTGTGTGTGTGTCGTCAAGGGTAGATGATAACTACATATTAGTATGTATGTAGATGTATATGCATATATACATAAATTTATGTTTAATCCTAATTGAGTATGATTAGTGTTGATACTTATATATACATGAGTAAAATCTGATGCTCATAATCATAAGTTTCGTAATGAATTGGAAGAGAAGTTAACCTCCTGTTTAAAATTAATTGATATCTATGAAGAATATAGTTAACTAAATTAATCGCATGATTAAAAGAGGATTAGTTTATTAATTGAAGACTAATAGATGGTTCTTGTTACATACCATGCTAATTTTCATGTCAATTTATATAACCAATATATATGTGCATGTATGTATTAATGTGTATGAACAATTACCTTGTTGTATGATTTAGCATATAATTAGCTTCCTATGAATATTGTGATTAGGAGGTAACAACAAGCATGCTAATCAACTACTATCAAGGAAAAACATATACCATGCTATGTTTGAAAAACTAATGATATAATTAGAATATTGGATTTTAGACATGAAAGTGATGATTGTTTAAATTTGGAATTTATAAATGATAAATATGATATAGGATCAATGCATGCGATCAAAAGATCAATTCTGGAATGCATAATATAAATATATGATTATATGTAAAAGATAATTAATAGAATCTAATCGGATAATTGAGTAGGTTCTTGATTAATTGATTTGCTCAGACGTAGAGGATCCGCCGAGGTCAAGCGTATCCGAGGTGAGTGGGTTTCTCATAAACCTAGATTAAACTCACAACGTAGTGATTTAGTTAATCATTTCTTTAGCTCGATTGGTTAATTATATTAATAAATGATGTGATTGTCTTTTGAGATAATGTTATAAAGTGTGGGACTCAATTTTTTTTACATTTTTATATGGATTTCATGTACACGGATTTTTGATATTTATGGTTGTTTATTCAGATTATTGATGTTGAAAGCTTTTACGCTTGTGTACCATAAATCCTAATGATATCCTAAGTTCGAATTTCAAGAAATGCTTTGATATACTATAATGATATATGTATACATCATGCATGGTAGATCACTTGGTGTGAGGTGATGATGATGTTGATGGCAGCTCTCCCTCGTGGGGGGCGAGCGATGACTTGTGGGGTCGAGGTGATCTACATATGGTGGCGATGTGAAGCTCTCATGGGGGCAAGTGACGGCTTGCAGGATTGAGGTGGTCATTAGTCGTGGCAGATGGTGGATGTGCTTGCGGATGACGAGGTGTCATGATACATAGTTATAGTTCATGCATAACATGCTTTAACTTTGCATATGAGTTGCAAGCATTTTATAAACTAAGATATGTATGATATAAACTCTTGTTAAGTGTTTGATGATGATTTTTCGAATGAATTTTTGTTGGATTTATTTTTCGGATGGTTTAAATATTTTATGAGCATTTTTCGCTCATTGGGCTCTTTCAAGCTCATCCCTCTATTTTTATTATTTTGTAGGTGAGGAGGACGAGATGCTCCTCTAGGATTGACTGTTTGTGACTTTGCATGCTCACCGAACATTAAAATGGAGAAATAATTAGGTTGTATGTATATGAGACTCTTGGAGAGGATGAGACTTCTATTCTTTTCTATTCTTATAATGTCCATAGATTTAACCTATTCTTTAAATCCTTATGCCTTTTATTTTATTATCGTATTTCGGGATGGTGTGAACTCTCCTCGGGCATCTGACCTTTTACTTTTATTATATTTGATTTAATTGAGATTATATGATTCGGACTTGGCCCTATTCTTTATTATATTTAACAAAATATCAATTTTTAACAAAGGTCATATGTTGAAAATTTTGACAAATTTCATAATTAGTTTATTTTTTAGTCATTGGCCATTTTATTGATTGTTGTCTATTGAATTTGAATTTGAATTAAGTGAAATATCACAACACTCTCTTGTCGCATCTCGAAAGATGGGTTCGAGCGTGAGAGATCATACAATTTGAAATGATATAGATCGAAGCCTCAAAAATTGTGTTGGCAACAAAAAAGAAAAATCCTCCTCTTCCGATTGATTACTCTTGTGATGTTAACATCATTCGTGATTGATCATTATTGCAGTTACAACAGCTCACGTTGTATTATCATACCCAATGAACACTATCGAACTCATCACTCATCAGCATATATTTCAAACATTTGTTTGTATATGTATTCAATCTTAGATGTAGGAAATTGAAGCTTTGTTCTGAATTCTGTTAACCCGTACAATAAACAAGTTAAAGTAAGTGCTGATAAAAGGAATTCAAGGACATGACTGCTTCAGCTAATCTGCGACTAGAATCCCAAACAAATTTAAAAGCTCATAATATTTTCAGTAACATATTTTAAAATTTAAGTTTATTTTTAAAAACATTTTATTGTCTATCTGACACTCACTTATTTACGTAGCATTTATTAAATCAGTAATTTTTTTCTTCGCAAAACTAAATCTCAAATGATTTTAAAATTAGTGACAAGTTTAAACTATACTTGAAGCAAAAGCTTATTTTCCTTTGACCCAAAAAAGAAAAGCTTATTCTCCCAAGAAAAAATATAATATGCAAATGGTTGAGGGTTGTTCCAATTCTGCCCTGCTTCGGGCCCTCCTGTAACAGAAGATGACGCGAGCATGTTGGTGGCGGTCACGTGTTGTCAAATGCGACAAAGTTTAAAACAGTCAATTGATTCAGCTAACTATGTTCACAGATACTAATAAAGCCAATAATAAATAGTGAATAGCAGTTAAATGTTAACAAACAACGATCTCATTACTATTTTAATAAAATATTTAATAAATATTATGATTAAAATAATTTATAATTATAAAATAGTACGAATAAAAATTTGTATTCTTATATTTTAGGATTTAATATTCCTACAAAGCACCTCATGCTTGACAGAGATGTAGAGTGAAGCTAAATTATTTAATATGTCATAATTTTTTTATTAATTTTAAGATAAAAAGTATGAAGTACTTTGTAGATAAATTAAATCAAATATTTTATGATGTTATACATATTCGTTAATGTATTTATTATTTTAGTTATATCATTTTATTTAAAAAAATCATAAATGAAGAAATATAAAATAAATAGTTTTTAATAAAATAAAAGAGTATAGTAAAAATAAATGACCAACTTTTAAATACTATATTATGACTATATTTAGCACATCTTTAAAATATCGTCTATAATAATGTATAGTGTGTTGACTAAGTTAATACGTTATTTAAATTGTTTTGACAAACATAATAAATAATAGCGACAATCGATTGAAATTTAGAGTTTTGAGATATTCGAAAGATTTATATTTAGGATCGTTAAGTGTATTAAATTTATTTTCAGATATACTTTAATTACTATTTGTATGATCTATTTATTATTTTATACTACATTATTATTATTAACTTATAAATTATTTGGTCAGCTATTTTATTTTATTATTATTATTATTTATGAACATTAAAATAGTTAAAATAAAAATGTGATAGTATATTTATGAGATATATATATATATATATTAATATAAATTATTTGTACTATTTTTTATTATTTTATATTTATTAAATAATTCAAATATCATATTTATCAAATATTTTTATTAAATTTAATAATTAACTTATTATCATTAATTATTAATTTTTAATCGTTAATCACTAATTACTACTAACCGTTAGTATATGTCAAATAAAACTTATATAAACTGGTATAAGTAATCTATAACATTTTATCATCTAAATTTTAAATGTTATTTTAAAATATAAAAAATCTAGTCACGCCTAAATTTGTCGCAAGATCTCGAATTTAAATGTCAGATGTATGAAAAAAAGCCTAATCCAATATATTTTGTCTTTTCAAAAAATTTGAACAACTTGAGCATTTAATAATTTGGCAACTTCCATTTGGTTGATAAAAAAAATGATAACTAGTGAATAAAAGGGACCAATTAAAATGTCGGCACTTATATGTCGTCCATGTCACGTGGCGGCCACTGAACTCTACGGCACGTGTCGTCGGTTCGCTGTTTCAGAACCCGTAACATTCGTGGGACGTAACGGCCTACGACCTAAACGTGACGTCCATCGCATAAATAAATCTTGGCATTTTCTGATTTCTTTATATATATATATATACATAAATATGTATATATATATAGTATGTAACAAACGCCATATATTTTTTTCAAGTATCTAAAATATAAATATAGTTTCTTTGAACCAAAGTTGTGAATGATTTTACTTCAACAAATAGGTAACATATATATTCTTGCAATATACTATTTTTTTTGTATAAATTAAAATATTATTGTTATATATATAAGTAACATATTCTAATTTATTTTTTCTTATTTTATTTGTAAAATTTCAAAAAGAACTCGACCAGCTTTAAATTGATATATTAACTAAAATTTATTAGTATTAAATATTAAGACGATTTTTTTACATTTTATAATATATTTTAATCTATATGCTCTTCCGATTCTAGTCCGTACCTATACCGCAAGATTGCTAACATGAATTTTTATTCACTATTACATATATTTATTTTCATATTTTATTTTAGCAATAAAGTATTCACAGATTCTTATTTTCAGAATTCAAAGATAAATAATGGAAATAATTCCTTTTTTAAAAATATTAATAAGGAATAATAGATTTGAAAAGAAAAAAGATTCATTCATGTGATATAATAGGATTAATAATATAAAAAACATTGACATAATTTATAAGATCGAATTAGTAACATAGATATCACTTGCCACTTGTTGAAGAATCACACTACTACCCATCAAATCAAATAAGATAAAAGAAGCATCAATGATAAAAATAAATAAAGGGATATTAATTGACTTATATAAAAGTAATACCAGAAAAAAATTGAAGTTGAAATTTGCAATCATGGAAGAAATCCATCTTAATTTTTAATTCCAAATGGCATCGTCCAACACTTGACAAGTGGCGAGGAGTCGACAGTGGATGGACCAAGTGATCGTTGCCAATTGAGCACATATATAATCTAACAATCACTTCCAACATGATTAATTAAGTGATTATAACATGGCGACAAACACATGATGTCCAATTCGTTTTTTTACTTTAAACATCTTTTGGCATGCAATAATTGGGCAGTGACGTTGATGGTGAAGATAAAAATTTCATGTGTAACGCCGGAGACAAAGATAAAATGAAAGAAAAATAAATACAATATATGGACCCCCAAGAAAATAAAGAATTTTATTTAATTTGAAAGTTAACATTTTATTTTATTTTAAACTATTCTTAAATCCTTGGCTCTCGAATAAAGCTTTTAAATCACGAAATAAACTCATCAAATACTATTATTTCTCTTGACAATAGTAAAAATAAAATTTGCTCTATATTTTTTTTCTCTTTCTCTAGTTGAAGAGATAATAGTTACTTCTTCCTATTTTCATCTTAGTTTCCTCTTCTTTAAATTTTTATTCCGAAATCACGCATGAAGAATTTGATGGAGAACAATAACATCACAATTAAGGATAAATGAAGGGGACGGATTTTTTGAAATGTGAAAATTGAACTATTGGTCAAAGGGTACATTCTTAGGTAGACCTCTCTTACGTGCATCATTCTAGTTTTATTTCATTTTCTTAATAGTTAGGGATTATCACACATTGTATCGAGTACAAGATCAAATGTGCGATCATTATTCAAAATTATTTCGGTAGAGTTTTTTACAATGAAGTTACACACCCATATCGAGGCGGACACAACCCACGTCTTTTTCAACATGGTTCACTCTGGTAATATTTAGATTGTGTTATCTAGGCCCCTACCTACGTTGTTATCAGGAATATACCACCTCTACCATATGTTAATATTATTTTAGAGATGCCAGAAGACGATCTCGGTCACCCTGAATAAGACCATCGTACTCTGTCTCTATTTCAATGAGTTATCTAGGACAGAGTCCGCATCAATACAAACACAATCCCCATCTTTAGATAGGCTTTAGTTAGAAAATGGTCCACATCAACTAGATTATATGTACTAACTGAAATGACTTGCGTTGGGACATGACATGATTCGTATCGAAGGATTTTCTCCTTTATTTGTATTTCCTTATTTCACTCTATGTTAAAGGTTTAATATCTTAACTTGCATTGCTATTAAAGCCTATAAGAAAGTAAAGACTAATGTGGGAAAAATATAATAGTTTAAAGTTCCAAAGTTTTCAAAACCCCAATTCTAGCTCGTAGAATCGTACGAGTTTAAGACTCTCATATGGTGTTAAAATATGAAGAATACACATTATACCTTTAAGATAATTAATGGAGGTGTACCGTACTTGTACACCATGTACCCTATCATTTGGATCTAAGATGTATGATTAAAAATAAATAGTACATGTAAGATTAATTAATATTTTTTACTTATTTTTATCAATCATATATTTCAGATTTAATTATTCAAATGATAGGATATACGACATATCCTACTTAAATAGGGTACACCTCCATTAAATTTTTAAAATAAACTCGGTTAAAAAAATAATTCTTTTATCCTAAACTTAAGTGAAATGATCTGAACCATCTAACTGAAATAAAACATGATGGATGATGAAGATTTACCGTTAGTAGGGTGCAACCAAATATTTTGGCTGCATCCTACTTAGTATATATATATATATATATNGTTATTGCAAAGAAACTACTTGACTTTTATTGTACATCTTGCTTTCTTCCATGCGACAAAGAGAATTATCGAATATCCTCCTCTTTTCTAGGCACCTATCGTTCTTTGTGCACTATTACTAACCTATGATATCAATAAACTTTTTTAAAACTCATAAATATCTATCTTAAAATCACCTCAAAATCACTAATGAGATAAGACAAAAATAAAAATTAATAGAGCATTGCATTAAAACAAAAGCATTGTATAGAAGAAAAAAATATGTTTAAACCATAATATTATATAGAAGTAAGTATCATATTGCACATAATATTAAATATAAAGTATTGAAATTAGAATATTTGAAGCGATTGAAGTAGTATGCATTTTATAGAAGATTAATATTTTTTTATTATGTCGCCATTGTTTATTATTTCTTATTGTACAATTTTAACATATTCCATGCTTTCTTATATATGTTGCCTTACATATTATATTTTATAATTAATGAAAGAATTATCTCTTAATTAATTTGGGAATAGATTTGACTGAGGGTGACGTGTGCAATAACTTATTGTGAATGAAGCTTGTACATAATTAAAATATATAGTTAGATGTCTTAGATAAGCGTAGTGAATGAAGCTTGTACATGATTAAGATATCTAGTGTCTTAAATCTTATCGTATTGCAATATGTTATGATTTTTCTTGAGTAATGATTTAACATGTACGGAGACTTTTATGATTTCTATATAATTTAAGAATTCTCTATATACGAAAGAGTTCTATATTTTAAAATATTATGTATTATTTCACATTTTTTTCTTTGACTAATCAAGTAGTCAACTTCACAATCAAAGCATTGAAAATATATCTTAGAATTTTTAAAAAGGCATTTTGTCATGTGTGGAAATGTATTTTTAAGAGTGGTCTATTATGTGCTTGATTAACTTATTTTTTAATCAAATATAATAAAAAAAACTATACAGTTGCATTCTTTGGTAATTTTCACTTGTTTTATGTTGTAATAAAATAGTCACCTAGTCATATATTACCTCCATCCTTTTATTTTGTAATATCCATAACTTATAAATGATAGCAAAAATAATCTCATAACTGATGATAAAGATAAACCATTTATTATGCTGACGTGGATATCATGTGAAGAAAATTAATATCATAACAAAAAAAATTCATAATTGGAGATTGAAGTTTTTTCTTTTCATTTTTTTTGCAAATAAATATTATTTATATAGCCTGATCATATGAAAATTTTTAATAAGATTTAGTATTATATCATTTATGGTACTTGAACAAGTTGACACAACAAGTGGAAGCTTTTGTTTGTTCTATTTGTATTTGTCTTGTCTGGTAGACTATTCTTTCAACTCCCACCGTCCTTTTAATTTCTTGCAGTCCGCCCCTTCGGATAAGCTTATGAAACAGTGCTCCTACCATCAGATCACACTCCCCTGCTGCTGCTGCGACAACAACGCTGCCCATCGATCTCAGCGCGCCCCCAATATATAGCCACTGCACAGGTTTCAGCTCCACACTACCTAACAGCTGCTCTGCTTTTGGACTGCCAGTGCTGCGGCCGGCCTTGCAGGGAGTGCAGACACAGAGCTCTTCAGAGCATGGCGGAGGCGGCTCTGGCGCCGGCGACGAGGGGGGCGTGCAAGGCGCGGGAGAGGCCCTACAGAGGCATCAGGATGAGGAAGTGGGGTAAGTGGGTGGCGGAGATCAGGGAGCCCAACAAGAGGTCCAGGATCTGGCTCGGGTCCTACTCCTCCCCGGTCGCCGCCGCCAAGGCCTACGACATCGCCCTCTACTACCTCCGGGGCCGCGCCGCGCGGCTCAACTTCCCGGACGAGCTCTGCGTTGACGAGGCCGCGGACGGCGCCATGTCGGCGGCGCTGATCAGGAAGAAGGCGGCCGAGGTGGGCGCGAGGGTGGACGCGCTGCATATGAACTGTGCCCCTCGGCCGGCCGGAGACGAGGATGAGTGCGGTGCAGACGAGCGGCCGAAGTACAAGAGTCTGGACCTCAACGAAGAGCCACGTCCCGAGAGCTCCGACGAGGTCGCCTGGTAGTAGTAGACCAGGCCTCAACCATATATAGCATGCAACTGGTTGTATAATTATTATTATTATCAGTTCCTTCTCAGTTTTTTAGCTTGTAGTTTCTTAATTAATTAAGTATTCAACAGATCATGATGGCTAATAAAAAAATATGAGCAAGGAAAGAGAAACAAAGCAAAGTTCATCGTTTGATTTGGATCTTTGAAGAGCTTTCTTATCATGAACTAGTTCTTGCTTATTAACTTGCTGCTGCTGCACCCGTTCTCCACCCACCCTTCCTGATGTAGCTCAGCATCAACTTTGTGCTGTATCAATTACTGATATATATATCCACGTCCATGCACGTATGCACCTCAGAAATTGTAGTAACATACTTTATAATATCTTGATATGTTTGAGGTCTAATTATGGGAGATAAACTATTACTCACAACCTACAATGACATGCAATACATGAAAGATCAGAACTCGTGCTTTCCAAAATCTCAGTTTATGTTCTGTTGTTACAGATGAGCCAACCAAATACTCAGGCCTTTCTGTTTTCTTTGTTATCTCGGATGCACAGAGTTTGGCAGAGAATAATTAACTGAGCATACACAAGGGATCTAAGTAGTTAATCGAGGAAGGATTTTAGCTTGTGATTGGAGTTTGCATCTGAAAGTTCTGCACATAAGCTGAATCAGAGGTTGCAGCTGAAAAGAAAAAAAAACAGAAAGAAAAAGACACCACAGAGTTAAAATCTTTACTCAGATTATAATATGAGGACAAAACTCCACTGTAATTTAATTGTTATTTTCCGGAAAGAAACAGCAGGTTTTGCTTCAATCTACTAGAAGAATCCTCATGTCTGTTCTGAACCTTATAAAGAGAAGAGAGGTTCCAATAATTAATTGCTTGCTTTGCTGTGATTGATGACGACTGGCACATTGCTGATTCCTTGCTTTGTTTCTTGCAAAACGACTACTTTTTTTATCATATACACACGTAAAAAAAAAAGGACATAAACAGGAAACCTCAGATTGGTGTGCATGTGTCCATTCAAAACCACCCTCCGCTCTGTGCTGAAGTCACAGCATGCAGTCTCTTAACTGGTGTATGACAACTTTTGTCAAATTCTTTTTCTGTCAGAAATGAGATTTCATCTCTTGTGGCATTACTGAGTAAGTGGTTCTGGTGAGCAACCGTGGAATATGATGATGAGCACTGTAATAGCTTGTCTAGTGCAACTGTTTCATCTGGTTTCTAATTTGGTATCTGTGAACTGGTTTGATGTGCTCAGGGGATCCCTGGAAGCTTATGCAAGATTTACTGTACTTGATACTTCTTGTGTCAAATCTAATACGGTGAATTAGTACAATCTTTCTCTCCTCTTTTGAGAGAAAGATTTACTGTAAGACCGGCGGGGTTTAGGCGTGCCGGAACTACAAGTTCGGTCTCCGGCCTTCACGAATCACAAACCAGATGGTACTTCAGGGATCTGATGATGAAGAAATGCTTGGTTGGTCGGATACATGGGAGGCCAAAAATCCAAAACTTTTTCCAGCAAACAATAATTGAATGCGTCCCTACTTCACATGGCTGTGCTGCTTGTCAGCTTGTCTCATTATATATGCAGCACTGCAGTGATATGTTACTGAAGATTTCGGATCTTTCCCTCTCCTATTTGCCCTGCTCTCTGCTACATTTAATTGGTGCCATTGGCCTCCCAACAATAATGATTGCATGAGAGGCATGCAAAGTGTCAAACCCAAGAGGCTCAGAGGAAGCATGAAGATGGAGGGAGACATCCAGCATCAAACAGTGCTCTCTTCTCAAATGGCATGATGCAAACAGAAATGTTACAGTTCAGAAGACAGTAACTGAAACCAACCATTGAGGTGATGTAACTGCAGCAGGTGTGTCTAAATTTGGTAGAGACATGCAAACATGGGAACCCCTACGTATTGCACGAGATGATGATGAGGTTTGGATTTGGCAATCATTTGTTTGGCACTCGGAAAGATGAAAAAGAATTGTCCAATTGGGGTTGTCAAATGCTCTCAGAACTACTGCACTGCAGTACTGTGAAGTGAGAACAGAGTTGTAAACTAAGTTCAAGTTCAAAAGACATATTAAGGGGTTCAAGAGACATATTGAGGGTTGGGGTAAACCATCTCCTCACTCGTCATAACTAGATGTGCGATCCAAACAAATTAGTCGAGATGAAATTTCGAAAACTATGATAATAATAAAAAAAATATCACAATTTAGGTTCGTAGTAGAATTAGCCATATCTTAATAGTTCCAAGCATTGGTCGGCCTGGAACAACTAAAAATTTGCTGAAATAAAATCTTATGGAAACTGCTGATATTACCAGGAATAATTACATATTGCTATTTAATGACTTTGCTAATAAAAATAAATATGTGCAGAATGACAGAAGCATTTTAATACCAGTGAGATACGATTAAAGTAAAAACCACTATTCAAATATATGAAATCTAAATGAGCAATAAATAATTTCCAATGTTTAACTTTATTTATGCTTCAAAGTAATAATGGAAAATCAAACCCAAGAAACGACAAGGAGGGGAACACCCTTTTTAATCATTGTTCATGGAAAAGCTTGACATGACTAGTTTCCGCATTTTTCTTATTATTTTTCAGGAATAGGGGACTGGGTAATACTATTTCTGAAATTCGATCTTGTTGTCCAAACTAACTCTCACGTTATTTCATTTCAAGATAGGGATGGAGCTCTTGCCGGGCCGTGCTTGTAACATCTCGCATATAAACAGACTTAGTTTATACTTTAATAGGAATATTTGAATTCTTAAGAATATATTTCAAATTAATTATATTTTTTTTAAAAGTAAGATTATAATATTTGGTTTATCCATTTAGTGGAGTCAGAGAAAAAAATATTTTTGTTGTAAACATAAGCATTGAGCTAGGAATGTTAGATTGACGCAAGTATTGAAGGGAATGAAATTCTTATAGATCATAGAAATATCATTTCGATGGAAATGTTATATTACTAAGTGCATTTCTAAACATGACACAACCAAACAAATCAATCCAAAATTTTCACGATGATTATCTGGAATCTTTAAATAATAGGGTGATTCAAACACACCTTAACGGTGTTGCCAACATGGCTCAACGCGGCCGTGTTCTAGTTGCTGAGAGTTCAAAATTTAAATTTAAGTATTTTAATCAGTTAATACTATTTTTAAAATTTCATCTTGTTGTCCAAACTAACTCTCATGGAGTAGTTTGGTTTGACGTAATTGTAATTTTAGAATGTAAATGATTGTAGTTGAAAATTCATTTGTATTTATCAGAGTTACTTTTTCTAAGTTTGGATAAATGTGAATGAGATTCTGAAAAATGAATTAGTTGTTTGGTTGAAAAAAAAATTATGTAAATATTTAAATAAAATAAAATATCATCATATATTAATAAATAAATAATTAACTAAAATATAAATGAATTTAAAATTATTTTTTTCTTCTTTATTTTTTTATTTTTTATTTTCTAGTGTAATTATCTTTACATATAATTGGTTTTTCGACACAAATACCAATGTAGTAAATGTAACGACTTGTAGTCACTTTTACATGAAATCAAACACAAATTTTGCACTTATAGTAATTGCTTTTACATGTAGTTGCATTTACATGCAACCAAACAAGCCCGTTATTTCATTTCAAGATAGGGACGGAGCTCTGGCGGGGCAGTGCTTGTAACATCTTGCATATAAAACAAGCAGTGTTGCAAAGCAACAATTGAGTTGTGTTGCCAACATGGTTCAGCACGGACCGTGTTCTGATCGAACACGAGTCGTGTTTTGATTGCTGAGAGTCCGAAATTTAAATTTAAGTATTTTAATCAGTTAATTCTCAGAATATAAATTATAAATATAGATTTTGAGAAGGATTAAACTAGAGACAACCTTAATCTTACCCTATAAATAAACTTATAAAGGGTAGAGGCCCTCATAATTTTATTTCTCTCTCCTAAACCCTAGCCACCATAACCTCTCTCTCCTCTCTTCTTATCCCATAGGTGCCTAGATAAGATCTCTCCCTCTCCCATGGTTCTTTCTTTCTCTTTCTCTCTCACACCATAGGTTGATATCAAATTCATAGGAGAACATGAGAAAAATCTGGAGCAGCACGTAGAACGGGGAGGAGAAGGCGCATATAAGAGTAGAGTCAATCCTTAAAAACTCTACAAGATTCGATATGTAAATAGGTGGATCACAATAGATAATCCTACATGATTAATAAATTGCATGTTAGGGATTCATTCTAGATGATTATGATTTAATATAATTATTAGGTTGTTTAATACAAGATTTATTGCCTAGATGAATAATTCGTTCGGTCACAATCTATTTAGTATTTCTGTGAAATAATTATTATTTAATTAAGAATATGGTGACGGAACACGGACCGCGTCACCTTTGACGTGGCCCGCGTTCGTCGGATTGATGCGGCGCCGACGGCTTGTGCCTGACACATCGGCCAGGCACGGTAAATGTCCACCTTGAACATGGTCGCGTCCACCAACATGAATATATGATATTATGACACGGTCTGAGTCCTCTTTGGACATGACCGTGTCCTTGGCCGGAACTCTGGCGTCGATCATTTCTACGGATACGACCGATCATCAAACTCGGCTTATGTCACCCTAACGTAAGATGCATGTTCAGATCAATATGTTTAATAATAGAATAAAGATGTATAACATGACCCACATTGAATCGGACATGGTCCGCATCGACTAAAGAAGATGAACACTAATGCTAAATTATCACGATCGTGAAAATGGCCCGATTTAATGATGGACACGGCCTACATCCCCTAACGCGTCGATTGACATATTTTAATGAAGAAAATAGATGACGACACAACCCGTGTCAGAGAACGAACACGACCAGAAAATGACATGCATCCTAAGAGGTTTATGGTATAACAATGGAAAGATGTAAAACAGACATGCCCGACATGACCATGTCGACTCGCTAAAACGACCGTGAACGAGATTGAATTCAGTATCGAACATGGACCATGTTCCTGTCCGACACGGCTCGTGTCAGTGCAGCTGGAATGTCTAAATGGTTATCTTTAATTGCATAATTGAATAGTATAATTATGTGGGCAAGATAAAGGACAATCATGCTTCAACTAAATTAATGTTGAGGTCACCATATATCTTTAAAATTTTGGGAGTGCAATGATGTTAAAGATAGGACGGGTAAGGTAGTTGTCACCCAGCTCCTGTTGCTTGGCTACTCTCCACCTACAACGAAAGGATTTCTCGAGCATCTTATGTGGTCATGGCCTTTGCATCCCCATTGACCTATGACGAGACCTTCAAGATTCATGAGCAATTCAAAATCACCAAAGCAACCCTCAAAGTCATTAATATGATAAGTCAAAGATAGCAAAGATAATCACTTGGTCCAAATTGCATTATCATGTTGCATTAAATGAATTAAGGTTATTGATGATTGATAAAATATGATCATTGATTGATGATAATAATTGATGATTGATGATCAAAGGTGATGAAGTAAGATGATTAATGAAAGTTAAAGATGATGTGATGTGGAGTAATTGATGTTTGCCCATAATCATAGCTTACTCCTTGTGTAAAGTATGCTCAAAGTGATTGATGTTTGACTATCAGTGATAGCTCACTTTTGATGCAAATAAGTTAAGTCAAAGATGATATTGTGATAAAGATGAAAGTATGAAAGATGTTATGTTAAAGATGAAAGTATATGAAAGATGAATGTAAGTATGATGAAAGAAAGTTAAGCGATTGAAAATGAATAATTGATATTTTGGCTTGTCATTAGCTTATTCCTGCCTTTTATTTATATACTTATCTAATGTTGTCTTATATATTGGACTCCATAGCTCATGAGAATACTTCTTTTTTCTTGTATTAGATCCTGTAGGTAAGTAGTCTACAGTGATAGTATGATGTTGGTGCATGCGACGACAGATGCTCGTGATGGCTGCTATTGCATATGAATTAATGATCCTTAGTGTCTCTTCTTTTAATTTTTTTTCTATTGAGTTGTTTTAGTTAGAATTTTGAACATTATATGATGTAAGACTTTCACATATTTTCTTTTGTATTATGAAAGTTAGATTTTTAAGTATTAAGATTTTATCTATTCCACATTTTGTTGGCTAGTTTTATTGGTCAATCATAAAGTCAATATATATGTATGGCATAGCACTCTCAGGAGGGCATTCTTCCACGTGGTGGAATGTGCTTCTAGGGGCGTTACAGTACTAGTCGGGTACAAGCTCGAGCCCAACCTAGGAGCTAGGCTTGTGCTCGAGCCACCTCTTTGAGGGTTTTGGTCTAGTCATACACTATTCGACTATGTTCGATAAGACTCAGCCTGATAATTTTTTAAAATATATATAAAAAATAATTTTTTTATTATTAAACATATATTACATATGAATTTTTTTATAATCGAATTGTCCACTTACTTTTTTAATTCATGCTAAATTTCTTCCCCTAACAATTTTTTTAGGATTTAACATATATTAAACTTATATAATAAATATTTTATTTATAAGACATATTATTGTATAGTATATAACATTATTTGTATTTTATGATTATTTTCAGTGTTTTATAGCAAGTGAATGTACAAGGTTATTTATAAACATTCTTAAATGATTATTATGCAAATAACTCAATGCACATTAAGAGCCAAAAGATTAATAGGAATGCAGAGCGATGTGGAGGGCATCTCGAGGAAGATTTGGTATCATGGATGACTAATTATAATACGCCCCCTCAAGCACGACGTACTCTGGATCGCAGTTGTAGCTTGTCTCAAAGCAAAATCGTGTATCAACAAGTGCTTTAGTCATTATGTCAACTAGTTGATCCTTTGTAAAAATGAAGCGAACTTGTAAATAACGATGCACGACTTCATCTAAAACAAAATGGAGTCAACTTCAACATACTTTATTCTAATATGGAAGATGGAAGACCAAAGTTGTCAAGATCGGGATCTTACCCAAGATCGAAAGGGGGCTTAAGATCGATGGTCATAAGATCGAATCAGAGATAGTAAGATTTTACTATATGTATTAAAAATATTTTTTTTAATTAATATAAGAGATGGTCATGAATTCATAATGTTTGATATTAAAATTCTTTACTTCTAAAGTTTAAAATTGATTCCACAACTCAATTCAAAGTATAAATTTTGATCTTAGCTTCTAAAATTTATATAAAATATCACAAAAAAAATATCAATTGTATTAATGTTGTAGTGCATATGTGCAGACTTGATATTTGATAACTCGCCAAAATGTTACAACAATAAGTAAACAAAGAGAAATCAAGTTCACAAATTTGATAAGTTATTCAAGTTCACAAATTTAACTCCAAACAATTGCAATTTACAACCCTCAAACAAACTCAAATAATATTCAACACTTTAATAACTTGATTAAAATAAAGAAATCCAAGTTAAATCTCCATAATCAATTCATAAGTTTACAAAATACCACCACAACTTCATGAGCTATCTGGTTAATAAACCACATCTTCACAAATTAACAAGTGATCACATACATTATATAACTACAAAAAATACTAAAACAACTTGACAAGTAATCACATGTCATCTAGTTCCAAATTATCGTGAGCATATCAACGCCATTATAGTTGAATTCCTTAGGATTAAATTCATCATCTTGAGGAGCTCCAAATCATCAAGCGGGACATTCATGTTCTCCTCATCATCACCAATGACAATAACTCCACTCTCATCATGCTCTTCCCCACAAGTAGAAAAATCAAAGTTTTCGTTAACCCCTGAACCTGAAGGATTTTTCTATTTCCTCTTCTACGATCCATTCATCATCAGAAGAAATGTCATCCTCATTTGCTTGGAGTTGGAGATCAACTTTTTCCTCTTGACTTTCCTATCCATCAATTTCAAGTTATACATCACAAAAATCAAGTCATTCATCTTTTTTTGTTGCAATCGATCTCTTCTCTTTGTGTGTACCTAGCAGATAATTTAATGAAAATATATATAAGTAAATAATGTACATCTTCACATTAAAGTAAAATCATTAAACATACTTGGAGAAGTGAAGAAGTTTACCATATCAAAAGAACTCCAATTCCTTTCACATCCCGAAGAACTACAAGTTAAGGTTAATATTCTCACCCCAAAGTTTTGCAATTTTGGAGTATCAACGCCATAACATTGCCACAAATATGTTGGTGTCTTTTTTAATCTCATAGACTTGATAGTTGAAAATCAAAATAATCCTTTTTCATGCTTGAATTCCTCATGTTGAATATCAACCTTATCTCGCTCTTCATCATCTAACATCCTATCCATAACCTTGTGTAATCCATGAATGACATTTGTGTCAACTTTGAAGTCCGAAGAGTAATAAAATTGAGGATTCAAGTAATAAGCTACAACATGCAATGACTTACGAAGTTGAACCTCTCATCTATGATCGATAACCCTTCAAATAGGCTCATAACTAAATGCAATAAGCAACCAAACAAGCTCCATTACACATTATCAATAATCTAGCATAGATTGACTAATAAATTAAAAGTTATCATGAAATAAAAGTAGTTACCTCCTATTGTTATTTTTTAAATTGATTTTAATTTTCTCCTTAGCCCTCTCCATCTCTCAAAGATGAAGCCTATCATCGGCTTCTCGTCAAAATCTACCATTCAAAATACCTTAATGAGAGGATATGCAACTCTCAAACAATAATTGACATCCCACCAAAATCTACTGTTTATAACAATGTTTTCTATATTTTTCCTTTCTTTTAACATTACATATCAACTTTCCTTCCATTTATTGGATGCAAACATTGTTCTTAATGCATTCCTATTGTCGAAGAAGCATCCTAAATTCAAATAAGATGTGGCAAAGAGAGTCAGTGTTGGTCTAATCAATTATTTCCCTTTCGTGAAGTGCCTTAAGATACTAATAAGCAGGGTTCACCCATAAATAAAAGTTCTTATCGTCTTACCCCTTTTTATTGTCACTTCATGGAGTTTAATATTCTTCTTAAAGTCCTTTAAGACTTAATCAATACAATGTGATGCACATGGAGTCCAAAATAATTTCTTTCGTCTTTGCCTCAACATCTCACATGTTGCCTTGTATGCAGCTGAATTATCCGTTACCACTTGCACAAAATTCTCCTCTCTAACTTGCTCCACTATATCATCCAACATATCAAACACTTTGTGAGTTGTTTTGGAGATGCTTGATGTATCAAGTGAAGTGAAAAAAATTGCACCCTTAATGTTATTCACAAGAAAATTGCCTATGCTCCTTTTCTTTTTATTAGTCCAACCATTTGACACGATGGAGCAACCTGGCTTTTCCATTTAGTTTTATGCTCATCAAGCTATTGCATAGTGCTATCAATTTCTTTATTCAAATATTTCTCTTTGATTTCATAATAAGATGGTGGTTTCACCGTATCTGCCAATCGATTGACACATCTTCTCGAATTCATGATTCTGTACACAATTAAATGGGATTGCACATGTATTAAAAAATGAGCAATTTGCATGCATACGTACTCCCTCATTTCTTTCATCATTACTTGATTCATTATTGATTGCCTAAGTGTTAGACTTCCAGTTTTTTAAAACAAACTAGAGATGTTTCCAAGTGTCATTTCTTTTCCTTTCATCTTTCCTACTTGAGCTTGTTCTTGACCTACTTCTGTCCTAACATATGTAACTTCACTTTCCATAACAACATCAACATCAGTCTCTAGACCACAACTAATACTTTGATTTTTCTTAACTTGCAACATCTTCTAATTTTGATAAAATTATGTGCATTTGTAGAGCAATATTACTTCTTTTGGAAGCTAAGTGATTTTTAAATCTAGACACCACCGGTAAATGTCTTCTCACAGTATTTGCATCAAATTTTTGTGCATCTTCAAGAATTTTAAAGCCATGAGTCCACCCAGGTTCTAGCCCCAACAACATTTTTCTTAGTTTTAGTTTTACTTTTATCCCATCCGTTGTTCAGATGCACTTCCAATATGAGCACGAACAGTACCATTACTGGCACTTGATCCACTTCCGGAAGCCATTCTTAATTGCTTATTAGTGCAGTCTTGTAGGCCTAAGATGACACGTCATAACCTGCTAGAAAGTTGGCAAAGAATGATAAATCCATCACTTTAATAACACAAAAGATCTATACATAAAAGATTTAAAAAATTAACAACACAAAATGGAAACTCTAATCATCAACATGTTACAAAGTATTTCAACACCATGCGATATAAAATATCACTCAATGATTAACTCAAAGCAACACTCAAAGATAAATTAGACTAAGATAGTTTAACAATAAAGAATAAATTGAGTCAAATGACAATACAAAATTGAATCAATTTCAAAATTTTCATAAATTTTAGTTAAATTTCATAAAGCTACTCTGAGATATGATTTTTTGAAATATGATTCAGATTTTCTGAAAAATGATCCAAATTTTTGAAACTTGAATCAGATTTCAGAAAATCTATTTCACTTCTATAATATGATTTTCTAAAATATGAAATCTAGCTAGATTTCTGAAATTTCAATTAGATTTTAGAAATTTGTTTTGATTTCTAAGATCTTATTTGCTCAAATCTAACTCTCATTACCAAAATCTGACTCAAATTTTAGACTCAAGTATTTTTTAAATTTGACCAAAATATCTGAAACTTGAGTTATATTTCAGACTTAAGAGATCTGATTTTCTAAAATTTGATTCAGATTTTTGGAATTTAACTCAAATTTTGAAACTTGACTTTAAATTTCATATTCAAATACTTTTGAAATCTGACTCAAAATTCATATTCAAATATTTCTGAAATTTGAATCTTAAACTTGAGTTAGATTTCATAAATATGAAATATGAATTCTTTTTTTTTAATTCTAAAGTCCATTTACAATAATAAAAGTGCTTATAGTTTCAAATTAGACAATACAAAAAATGTGAACCCAAGACTATCTAATTAAAAAAAGGCTTACAAGTCATCTACTCACAATCACAAGTCAAACTCATAAGTAATTGGTCATCATTCATCACAAATTCACAGTTCATAGGAAGTTAAGAACAAGTTTAAAGGGATCACCTGTAGGTTGTAGCCTCAGGTAATAAAGGATGATAATTCATGATAGGAATTAGGAACAACCGAACAAGTGAACAATTGAACATGAATAAGGCTGAGTTACTATGCTCCAAGTCCAACAACAAAAGATGATCAATCAACTTAATACTATTCATAGGGAGAGGAAGAGAACAATAGAGGAAAAAAGTCATCTATGAAAAGAAATAAGAGATACAAGGAGAGGGAGTACCATAGGTGGAGTTCAGGGAACTTGCGAGTTGCGATCACTCAAGAGTCCAGGGGGCTCGAGTCACCATCAATATTAATGCTCGAAGAGGCATCAATCGAAGGCTTCATATCATTGATAAAAAAGGAGAAAAAGTTTGTTGATGTGGAATTTAGGGTTTACCAAAAGGTTCAGAAGGAGTTATGAAAGGAAATAACTTATAATACCTATTATTATTATATTTTATTTTTTTGATGAACATAAGCTAACAATCCAAGTTTGGGTGGACATAATCTAATGATCCAAATATGACACAACTTCAATAGGAAATAAAAAAAGGTGAACATGAGCAGGATCGTAGGATTGACCGATCCTACCAATCTCATGATCTAAATTGTGATCCTCTTACGATCTTAGAAAATTGATCCTTCGGATGAGATCGAGATTGATGGCCTACTATAAGATCATAAGATTGTACGATCTTATGATCAAGATCGTGATTTTGATAACCATGCGGAAGACTCGGTTTGCCATGAGGTAGGTGGCGTCAACATTATGACATCACAATATAATAACTTGATGAGTAGGATAATGAAGCTAAGAAAATAGGGAGCACAACCAAAGTAGCTCTGAAGTGGCGTCAACAATGCCCTTGTACCTACTTTAGTAGAAGACTTGGAGACAATTTATCGTTTCTTTGTTGTTCAATAAATGAGATTACGACCAAGATAAATGGCGAAACCATCTACAAATTTTAGATCAGTGGGGTTTCCAGCCCAGTCAATATTTAAAAATGCATGGAGGGATGCATTCAGCGACATGATGATGTATGAATACTAAGGTTTATAGTCGCTTTGAGATATCGAAGAATCCGCTTCACAGTTTGTCTGTGAGTATCAGTTGGTCAGTGCATGAATCGGCAAGCTTGACTAATGACGTACGCAGTTTTTGGGTGAGTGATTCTCAAATACTGAAGTGTGTCGATAATTTGGCGGTACGCAGTTGGATCGCTACAAGGAATGGTGATCTCAACAATGAATTGGCTACCGACTGTTAATGAGGATTTCATTGATTTGGTATCCAACATGTTAGCATGATGTAGTATATTTTGAATGTACTTTTTGTTAAGATAAAAGTAAACCATTAGGTGTAGATAAATTCAATGGCAAGGAAATGATGCAGCCGACCAATATCGCAAACGACAATTTTAAGTTTCAAGTGGTCAACAATGAGGTTGATAATTGTTTATGAGGAGCTGGTGACAGTCAAGTCATCAACGTAAATAAGAACATACGTGATAGTGTTGTTGCATCGGTAAATGAAAAACAAGGTGTTTATGGTAGATGCATAGAATCCAAACACCAAAAGAACAATAGCTAAGGTTTGGAACTAGGCGCGGGGTGCTTATTTGAGGCCATATAGGAACATGTTCAATTTGCTAACTTGATGAGGTTGGGTGTTGTCAATGAATCCATGTGGTTGCACCATGTAAACAGTTTCACTAAGGTCGCCATGAAGGAAGGTGTTTCTAATGTCAAGTTGTCAAATGGACCATGAGTTGGAGTTGGCAATGGACAACACCACATGAATTGTGTTTAGCTTGATGACATGGTTAAACGTTTCAACATAGTTGACAACTAGAATTTTATGAAAAACCTTTTGCAACTAAATATGCCTTGTGTCAGTCTACCGAGCCATCCACTTTGAATTTTGTCCAGAAGATCCATCGACAACCTACAATATTCATGTTAGGAAGCTTGGGTATGAGCGTCCAATTATTATTGCATAACAGAGCATTGAGTTCTTCTAACATGGCATCTCGCCATTCAGAAAGTTTGGTTACTTGAAAATAGCAAGTTGGGATGCTCAAAGATAATTTGATAATGGTAAGAACCTTGAGATCAACCAAGGAGTGATAATTAATTGGTTTACATGCTCGAAGAACACGAAGGTCAAGGGTCAATGTTGATGAAGGGGACTATTGGATGTGGAGATTGAGGAAGATAATGGTGGTGAAGCGACATGTGTATTAGTTAATTAGGGCTGGAGGTTGGAGGCTATAGGAGGGATACTAGGAATCATGGAGATGTTGTGGCAGTTGAAGGTGGGGCTGCTGAGATGCACGTTTCAAAAGGGAAAGTGGCTTCATCAAAGACAACATGATGTGCAATGTAAAGGTGGCCAGATTGGAAGGCAATGATGCGCCCACAATGTCCGACATTAGCTAAGAAAAACATAAGGAACAACATGCATGTCAAATTTGTGACGGTTATACGAAGGGGTGGATGGATAAATGACACAACCAAATGTGTGGAGAAATTTGTAATTTGGTTTTTTATGGTGGAGTTTGTCATATGTGGTGGCATTTTGGAGCACTGCTGGGAAGGCGATTAATAAGATAGATCGTAGATTCAACAACGAAGTGCAAATACCGGTGCATGATGGAAGCATGAGTAAGTAGAGTGAGGGCAAGTTCAACGATATGGAAATTTTTTTTTGTTCAATTATGACATTTTGTTTGTGTATATGCATATGTTAACCGGTAAGGAATTCCAAGAGAGCGAAGAAATGGTGACAGCACAATAAACGGTCACTTTGTAGTGAGTGTAGTTTGGTGTCAAATTGTCGCAACAAGAAATTTAGGAAAAAACAATGTGATGTCAAGGATTTATTTGCAATAGGAAACAACCATGCATAATGTGTGAAATCATTTACAAAAATTATTAAATAACGGTGGCCGTCAGTAGACATCTACGGTGTTGGCCCAAAGGTCAGCGAACAATAGTTGTAATGGTGAAATGCTGGAGTTGGTGGAGTGGGGCAGATGTAGGTGTGTAGCTTTGCCTTGAAGACAAGATGGGCACTTGGCTGGTGATCGAGGGTCGTTTGAGGAACTTGATATTTATTGATTGTTAGACGAAAATTTTACTAGTGAGGAGGTCCGAGTCGCACGTGCCAGCTGGAGGAACTACTAGAGTTCTGAAAGACAATGAGTGGCGGTCGGTGTGAGCGAAGAAGGTAAAGACCATCCTTAAGATGTTCGTGTAGGAGGGTTGTGCGGGTTGCTCAATCCTTGATAACCAAATGGGTAGGAAAGAATTCAAAGTAACAATTGTTATCACGCACAAGTTTAGGAACTGATAAAAGCAATTGGGAAATGCATAGAGAATGTAAGACGTTTTGAAGAATTAAGGAACGATCAATAACATCTAGTATGAAGGAAGAACATGTGTTATGTATTACGAATTGTCATACTATTACCAACCTGCACTTTGTCATCATCGGTATACACTTGAGAGGAATGAAGCATAGCAAGATCAGGGGTTATATGGTGTGTCGCACCAATATCAGCAATCCATTCGGGAAACAAGTCAAGGATAAAGGTCGTTTCAATGTTTGTCATGTATGTAGTTGTTGATTGTCGCATCCCCATGTGCGTGTGAGGTTGCTATAAACCTTGATGTCTATATTGACATTTGTAGGGGGAGTGTCAAACACCTCCACATGGTTTGCGTCGTTTGTTGTAGTTGCCTTGTTCGCATCCACCATATCTTTTTCTTCTAGAATGTCCACGAGATGATTGATTATGGTGGATATATGAAGCAAGCTTGGTATAGTTTGCAACAAGGGAAAAATTTGTAGATGGTCGAATGATGTTGAGGCAGATTTCATGACTGGTGAGGAGGTTGTAGAACTCAAGGTATGGAATAGGGGTGTTCCAGAAAGAGAGAGAGGTAATGATGTTTCTATAATCACTACTAATGTTGTTAGAGATGATGGCATTAAATACCGAGGTTGAGAGAGGGTGATCAACAACGATGAGTTCGTTGGCGAAATATTTGGCATGTCAAACTAGTGGGAGAGAGGGACATCACATTGTTTGATAGCCTGCAACTGCATCTACAACTGTAGAAGGCAATTTTCAATTGGTGCATCAAATGCTTGATGAAGTTCAAGCCAAACTGCCCTAGACTTATTGATGTCGAAGGTAAACGAAAGCACATCTTTAGAAAGGGATGCCAGGATCCAGCTAAGAAGTAGTTGATCATGCCGCTTCATGTGTTATAGAGAGGGAGGGAGTTTCTAGTGTCAATTTACTAGGACAAGGGAGAGTACCATCGATCAAGCAATCAAGGTCAAACCTACTAATGAGGGGCATGTTTTGCGTTCGCTATAATAAATAGTTGGTTGGGGTCAATTTGACGGAAATAAAATGGTGAGCTTGGTTGAGGGATGTTGGGGTGATGTGAGGATAGTGGACTCGATTGCAATGGCTGAGGACGAAGAAGATGACTGAATTGGTGAGGTGATCTTCTTTTTTTGAACCTAGAATAATATGATACCACGACACTATTTGCCATTTATGTTTATTTCCAGTGCTTTGTAGCAAGTGAATGTGCAAGGTTTTATTTGTAAACATTCTCTTGAGCAAACGATGTAGCTAGTTTGCAGATAACTAAATACACATGAAGAGCCAAACAAATAGGTTTGTGACAAGAAAACGGAGCGATGTGGAGCGCATCTTAAGAAAGACAGGGTATCATGAATGACTAATCATATTAGTATATATTAATTATTAATAGAATAATATCATATAGATATTATTTAGTTACTAATTTATCCATTAAAGATATGATTATATTGAATAGCATCTATATGATATAAAATATAAATTTTATTAATAGTGAGAAAATTAAGATTTTTCAACAAATAATAAAATTAGTTATCTGACCCAACACGGTCAGCACAATCGAAATTGTACAGAACCTGACTATCCGAATATCGTTTTTGACTCAATACGATGCGATTTTTTCGAACACGATATAACACACATTACGAACACGACATCAGCATACACATTCCATCTCTATATCAAGATGGACTATTAATATTATTTTGTAAGAACAATAATTATGAATAGGAGATGGTTATGAGATTTTGATTATCATGCTTGTAGTAATAGATAATCAATGCATCTATTTATTTAAATAATAAAATACAAATTATGCTTAATTTTAATCTACGAGACTCTAATAATTGATACGAAAATATAATAAACTACAAACAAGTTTTTTGCTACTTTTATACCTGGTACGTCCTATAATATGCTGAGGAGCACGATTTAATTAACTAGTTCAACACTTGTGAAACTTAGTACAGAAATTACAAATGTACGTCTTCGTGTGGCAGGATTGTGCATGCATCTACATGTTTGCATCTTAAGTACACGAAAAAAGAAATATATACGTAGCATATTAAACACGCATAGCAGCTGCGATGTGAAGTTTCCCCCTCACAAGTTTGTACTCCTTCCTCAATTGGTACCATTTTTGTCTGTCTACAATTTTGAAATTACTAACACCAAAGATCAAGCATCCCAAGTTCCAATTAAACTAAACAAAAGATATCAACTGTTAAATGGACTATCTATATAGTCAGTGTGTCCTATAGTGGACGAAAATCAGTATCCCCATATTCGATTTTTGAAGTCGTCATCATAATTTTTTGTTACGCTTGTGTTCGAACATTAAATTAGTTAATAGCTCTCAAAATATATATATATATATATATCGGAGTTCAATGAAAATGCTATCTATTTAAATAGGTAACATCATACTAACTATCTTATTAATCGTAAGATGTTAAATATACGGTAGATCTAACAATTTGTAATAAGAAAAGAAAAGATCTCATATCTACCGTATATCCAACATCTTACGATGCATAAGGTAAGTAGTACGATGTTACCTAATTAAATAAATAGTACCTTCATTTTTTTTCTACATATATATGTATATATATAACAGCAAATGCACAACGTTGGAGATGTTCGTATTTATGTATAAACATGTACATACTAAACCAGTATTGAGGATATCTAAACGTCGACGTTCATGTTTCTCATCTCAGATTAATTAGAAAAGAATAATATGTACTTATTGTTGATTACTTATAATTACCTAATAATAGTTATTTGTAGTTTATATAGAGGTAAGAGTTAGAGTGAGAGATATTACGGACGAATAAAGATATATAGCTAAGTTTCATTGTAGCATATACTGCACATGTGGTACGTTATTAAGGAAACATCATATTAATGTACGTAAGCATATTATTTCTCTTGCTATATAATTATATATGCGTACTTCTCAGGTTTAAAGATCCACGTTTTTTTTCTTTTATAATAATTAAGTTCTATAAATCCAGCAAAGTCCACTCTAATTATAATGCACATATATGGGTCAATATTTTAAATTTGCATTCTAAATAAAATTTGAAATACGTATTATTCACCCGAAAAAAAATCAAGATTAGTATTAGGTAACACCTTAAATAAAGACCAGTAATTGCATGCATGATGAGTCTTTCATAAGAAATTGACAATGTAATTTTATGTTAATCTTAATATATAGAACGGTACAACTTAAAACAATTAAGTTGTTTGTTGATAGATAATAAATTAATTATATACTAATACTTTAATTACTAGAGATTAACGAACCTACTGAGCAATATGTTTGCGGGGAGAAATTGAAACTTTAATATTACAAAGAAACTAAATAAATAAAAAATATTAATAATGCTACTTCAAATCTCGTACGGTTTTTTCCTAATTAATAACATGTAAAGTGAAACCCAAGTTCGATGAACCCAAAATATTCAAATCCAAACATACCATGCATATTTGAGCAATTATTTACGGTCACATATTATATTCTGTATTTTTCTAATTATTTTTAGATATCATTCAAAATTTCTCCCTCGGTAATCATATTCTCACGAATCGCATGCTTGCAAAATTCTTAATAATTTCTTTCTAAAAAACGAATTTTAGAGTTTAGACCTCATAATTATATTTTTTTCATGATTGCAAGTTTTTAAGAGTAATTAGTATAAGATTAGAGCAAGGTGTTGAGCCTTATGCATGAATCGTGTTGTCCGCTTGTTGCATTCATAAATCTAAAATTTTTAGACCGTCATGTGATCATTTGCCCAACCGGACATTTTATTCAAAATTATCGAGATCTTGATTTTTTATAATTTACTTTATTATTTTATTATTTAATTCATAAATTTTTTATGATCTTTATAAAATCTTTTATAAATTGTACGATCTTATTCGATCTTTTAAGATTCTACTTAAATTTTCAATCTTAATATTATTTGATTTTATCAATTCAGGACGCATCTTTCAAATGTGATCTTTCAGTAGTCTTTTTTTTCCTCAGTTCAGTAATATAAACTACGGATACGTCAAACCATTAATATTCTGACGGCAGAGGCAAATTACAGAAACATTAATCCGAACTAATTGTTCAGATTCCAGAACCAAACAGATATGACAAATGGAAACAGGATGCTTGCTCTGCTCATGAACCTCCTGTTCCAAAGGCAGAAGAATTCTGTTCTGAAGCGGATCGCCCATGCATTGCAGAAATTACGGGGGCAATTAAACTGTTTTAATTCTATTCAACAGTGAAGTGATCAAAGGGTTAAAAGCAAAAACAGATTAGAGCCTCGTGTCTGAATGATCTAGACGCTCCCAAAGGGAGCATTGGTATTTGGGTGATCACCACAGCTTGGCGAAGCTTGAAGCTATTGCTCTCTCTCTCTCTCTCTCTCGTGCCGAGCTTTCTCTGTCCTGCTTTTGTAGCTACCTGTTGCCTCTTTGAGTTATCCATCATTATAGAATTGGGAAAGAGGAGGACTAAAGGAGGGAGAGATATAAATAGGTAAGGGTACAGACAGACCGGGAGAAAGCGAGGGCGAGAGTTGCAGGAACACGGGTCGAAGCGAAAAAAGAAAGATAAGAATTTGAGAGTTGGGAAGACCTGAACAATCGATCTTTATCAGTTCAGAGCGATAAAGGAGTCATTTTTATCATTTCAGAGCGTTGCTGCGAGGTCGAGAACTCCGACGCGTCCTCCGTCGTCCTCGTCGGGGCATCTAAGACATCGGATGCCCGCCCCGGCGCTGGAAGGTTTCTTGGCTTGTCCATAGCCTGCAGATTTGGCGGAAGTCCTTGTGCCGACGGCGAGCCCGCCATCGTCACCCACCAGTTCTTTCCTTCGGGCAACACGGTTGAACTTCGGGGCGGCGGAGCGGCTGGCAGGAGCATGGCGACGGTGCCTCCGCCTCAGCTGTCCCGCGGGAACTGGACCGGTGTTAGTTGTGGCCCATCGTCGGATCCGCTGGTCGCGGGAAGGATGGCCGGCGAGGTGCCGCATCCCGTGAAGAAGAGCCGGCGAGGGCCGAGGTCGAAAAGCTCTCAGTATCGCGGCGTCACCTTCTACCGCAGGACAGGGCGGTGGGAGTCCCATATATGGTCTCCATTCCCATCTCATCTCTTGTTCTATAAAGTTTAGTTTTTTACACTATTATGTTTCTGTCACTTCGTATCATATGAAGCCGTTCTCTCTCATCTTTGTGCAGGGATTGCGGAAAGCAAGTTTATTTGGGTATGAATATAAACTTTGTTATTGGAGGCTTCATGTTTTGGAACATGATCGTCTAAATGTGTTCTTGTGTGTCTCAGGTGGATTCGACACGGCACATGCGGCAGCAAGGTTGAACTCTAGAGCTTCATTCCATTTCCAAGGTTGGTCTCTAAGTTGCATGGGATTCTACTGAATGCAGGGCGTACGACCGAGCTGCCATCAAGTTTCGCGGCGTGGACGCCGATATAAACTTCAATGTGGATGATTACGGGGAGGACATAAAGCAGGTGAAGTAGAGTTATGTAATGAAATCTTGCTGTTAATGTATAGAGATTGAACTGAGTGCAATGCAAACAATTGCTGGAGTTGTTGCAGATGGGCAATCTGAACAAACAGGAGTTCGTTCATGTGCTTCGGCGGCAGAGCGCAGGTTTGCCTCGAGGGAACTCCAAGTACAGGGGGGTCACCTTGCACAAATGTGGGAGATGGGAAGCTCGAATGGGCCAGTTCCTGGGCAAGAAGTATATATGCTCCTTCTTTTTGGCTTCTAGCACTAGCGAATGATATTTGTATTCGATACTGTTCTGCCTCTATTTTTACTGGTAGCAGGGAGGCATTCAATATTTCAGATTACTGCTTCATTCATATGGATGATGGAACATTGTTTCTGTCCATGTATGCTTTGACAGATACGTGTATCTCGGTCTCTTCGACACTGAGGGCGAAGCTGCTAGGTACATTTCTGTCCTCTGAAACTTTCCATCCTGCAGAGATCGAAAGTGTTCTAAGTTTCTTGTGATATCCTTTTCCAGAGCTTACGATAAGGCAGCAATCAAGTGCAGTGGAAAGGATGCTTTAACCAATTTTGATCCTTGCATTTATCAGAATGAGCTCGAGATGGAGGGTCAGTTTTTTTATACCTCTGCTCCTTGTATCCATCTCTCCCTTTAACTTTCCTGTAAATTCTAAAATGTAACACTGATATTAAGATCAATGATGCTCCACTCCTAACTCTATTTTTTTTCTCTGCTCGTGTGACTTCCTTCAGCTGGCCAAATTGATCATAATCTTGACCTCTGCTTGGGGAGCTCAAGCTCCAAAAGGAGTAGCCTTGATTTGATGGATGCTGCAGGCTCCTGCCAAATGGATCAACGAGTTCCTACATTTTCTGACTATGAATTGAATCGTAATTCCAGATTAAAGGTATAATTCTTAAGCTGAAATCTATGTAGCTCCAGGTAGAAGTGATAATTAATAGTACCTTTCAGAAGCTTAAAGCAAACTGATGACACATTTTCCATTCTAGTTTATCCAACAGAAAGTTCAGCTTCCTGAAGAAGATGATGGAAGAAGCAACAATTCACACAGTAATGGTCATACCCGAATTCTCGGTGAGATGTTTGCAATCCCACAGCACCTTGGCTCCTTTGGTTTTCATCAAGTGAGCAGTCTATTTACAGTGGATTCATTTTCTGAATTGGGAGACACAAATAAAACTGCACATAATTCTATTTTTCTGATAGTATCCAACAAGCAGCACCAGTAGCATCAATGGCGTAGGATTCAGAGGGCCTATTCCATTTGATGGTGGCGAGTGCCAGGAGATGCATTTGGGTTGGCGAAGAGATGACGCAAATGTGCTGGTCTCCCCTTCGGCGCCGCCACCACCGCCGCAGCTCATAGTGGCCGTCGCCACAACTTCTGCAGCATCATCAGGATTCCCGCAAGTAGCTAAAGTATCATCCAACTGGCAGCAGAAGAGTGGCCTTCAGTCACTCGAGACCCAGCTGGTGAGAACAAAACGCCATTAGCGGCTGTCTTTTATCTCAGTTGCCAGAGGAACCCACTTTGGGTTTGCGTTGTTTCAGGAAGGAACCAACGACCATTCTGTAGTATATTACTCGGTAGCTAAATCAGAATGGTGAAGTTTTTTTTTTCCATAGATATTACATGAAATTTTGATAAGTTGAGAAGGTATCAGGGCTGGTTTTGGCATTTACAAAAGCATAAAGCCTAAATTTTCACAGCTAATGGAAACATTGATCATGTCGACGAAAGAGAAAACATGTGAACACAGTGAAAGCTTTCTGAGTTTTCTATGTACAAAACATGTTCAAGTTTCAACAGTACTTTTTTTGTTCTACTCACGCCACCACCATTCAGCTCAGACTGCATAAACCAGTGGTCCTAGGTGTTCAATTGGCATTTACATACAAGGCTGCAGCCTGCAGGAGGAAAGATGCATAACCACTTCCAATACAACTACATGATCAGTACTGTTTTCCCTGACAACCAGTAACCATTCTGTAGTAGATATTGCTCACATAATTTGTCAACATTGACCTCCCCTGTCCGTTGTGTCTTGAGGCCCATCTGCCATCTTATGGGTTTTAGCGTCCATACAGTGTTCTGAATTATCATGGTGTCATCTTCTGACCATGCATAATATGCATTTAACGCAGCACCAACACTAGTGCAATATAGTGACGTTAAAGCCGTGAACACAAATAAGCAATTGTATTAAGTGTATGTAATGTACAGACCCACTGTTTGCTAGTTTGATTTGTCTTGCTGTAAGCATAAGGAATTCAGATCTGTAAAGTTAAACGAAATAAAATTGAATGCACCCTCCATCAAATAAGAGGTTGTTCATGTTTCTATCTAGCCTTCATCGTCAGAAACATATGCATGAGGACTTGGAACTCGTGCTGCAAGCGAACGTTCACTAACTTTTTTCCGAGTCCACGACAACAAGATCACAATGCTAAGACTGAACTGAGACTGGCATGCAAAACCTATTGAAGGTTAAAGCTGCACCGTGCTATCAGTTATAGCGTACAGAAGGTACTCATTTGATTCATTCCACTACTAGGAACTAAGAACGCATGCATGAATACCTCCACACATGGAGATTGTAGGTGAGAATTCTGAACTCAAAAAAGTGAAAAACTGTCTGGCACTGAATTGTTCACAATCCAGTGGCTCCATTTCGCTCTCTGATATCTCGAACCCCCCAGGAGTATTTTCAAATCTACATTCTTTTTCTTTTCTACAAAACTGATTTGCAAGGCAAGATAAGGAACCTTGAATCATTATTGATAGGAACGTTTGAATTCCTAAGAATGTATTTCATATTAATCATACTTGTAAAGTAGAATTATGACATTATGACATTTGATTTAATCCGTTTGATAAAATTAAAAATATATATATATATATTTATTTTAAATATAAGTATTAAGTTAATAATGTTAGATTGCCATAAATATTAGAGGAAATGAGATTCTTATCAATCATAGGAATCTCATTCCAACAAAAAATCTTATATTTATAACTACATTTTTAAATATGACATAACCAAATAAAAAGATTTGAAATTCTCACAAATAATAGAATGATGATAGGACAAGTTCATAATGTATCTTCTTGCAAAACAAATTGAAAAGTAGGCATTCACATCATTAAGAAAATGGAACATCCATTCGATTCACTATTCCAAGAAAGAACATCCTTAAGATTCACCAGAGTTTGAAATTGGAAGCTATGTACAAGAGTTCCAGAAATCAGAAAAGTAAATCAGCAATTAAGGTGCATCTGAAGGAGAACAAATGGAGTTCAAAATTAGAGCCATCCTAAGTTTTCTCCCTCCCCACCAAACTAAATCATAACAATGCTTGAGTTCATGCCTTGATCTCCTTGTCTTCAGAACCAGGGAACGCCCAATATGGCTTTGCCGGAGTGCGAATCAGAGCCTTCACTCCCAATGGATTGTCCTTGCTCTGATGAACACAAGCATGGTGCAATCAGTACAAAAACTACAATTAAGAAAATTAATGGTGGACAAGGGATGGTTGAGTAATGTAGTTACCATTTGGCAGGTTCCAGCCTTAGTATTGCAAACTGGGTAGTCATGAGGACAGCAGCTGTAGTGATCCTTGCAGCAGGTGGCACCCTCAGTAGGACAGCATCCCCAGGCAAAGCAGTATTTACCATATTCATAGATGCAGCAGCAAGTGGTGTCGGACGGGCAAGAGTAGTACTTGTCACACACTGTAGGCGGTTTCACCGGAGATGGAGGCGTGGGGCTCGGCTTGGGAGGGTTCAAGCCCTTCTTTGTCGGATAAGATGGTTGCATGGCAATACCGCACTTGCCGGTGGACACGTTGACATTACGCTCCATCTTGATGTACCCAGACTCCCCCCAGTTTGAGCCCCATGAGTTCTTCACTATCCAATAGTCCACGCCGTTCTCAGTGCCATAACCCACGACGACCACACCATGATCCAGCTCAGTCCCACATTTTCCAGTAAATACACCCTAAAATAAGTAGAACAGTATGTCACAAAGACATGTTTCATACGATTCAATGAAGTGAAACTAATTGGAGATTCCAAAATTGACAATGTTAATAATACCGTATAAAAATTGAATTTGAAACTTAGTTATGCAGGAACTGCCTACAGCTATTGTTCATTTGTAACAATTGAAGTCTTTCAAACAAAACAACATGATATTTTCATTGTTGCAAGGGTGAACCATAAGCATACAAGTTGAACTATTATTCTGAGATGCCTATAGATAAAATATCACACCTTTCACTTATAAGCACTACACCATATTAATCATACACAAAATGAAAAAAAAAATTAGACAACTAATTTATCTCACAAACAAGTAACTGATTCATCCTACAATTAGTTAGTTGTAGTTCCGATGCCTTGCAAAATAATTCTGGAAGCCTTGCATCGTAGATTCCCTTAATTATCATAAAAAGCTTAGAATTTAACTTTTGTGATAATTTCATAACAAAGTCCATTATAAGACATTATTGATAATTTCATAATAAAGTCCATTATAAGACATTATTGATAATTTCATAACAAAGTCCATTATAATGCTGTATAACAAGAGCCTTGAATCCAATAAAGATAACATAATTGTTGTGTGTGATATGCAAGTCCTTTGTCTAAGACATTATTGTCACATAATTATTAGCTAAAGTATCAAACAGACCACAACGATAATTAACAAAGCAATTGGCAACATACCGATTGGTAGAGTTGGAACTCCCGGCCGCCGGCCTCAATGGCCACACTGATGGGCTGATTGGCCGCGGCCTTCTTCAATGCCTTCTCATCGTTCACTGGAACATCCTCATAACCATCAATGGAGACAACCTTGGCATTTTTCTGAACCAAGAGAAGCGACATAAGTATAATTAATGAACTGCATAACAGAACACCCTGCATTGCTCTCAATCTGATAAGTATGGGCAGGACATGTTACCCTGTTCAGGTCGCACTTGCCATCCTTAGCCCTGTAGGGGTAGTCGTCCTCGGTGTCGAGCCCGCCATTGTCGATGATGAACTGGAAGGCGTAGTCCATGAGCCCGCCATTGCAGCCTTGGTTGTAGGTGGTGTCGCACTCCACGAGCTCCTGTTCCGATAGCGATATCAGCTCGCCGGTGACGATCTTGTTGATCCCCTCCACCGAGGCAACCGTCGAGAACGCCCAGCAACTCCCTTCACCCATCACCAATCCATAGAAATCATAAGTAGTACATAAAAAAATACACGTTGCAGAGTCCATGCTAACGAGTGCGTTAACTAACAGGAAATCTAAACAGATAAAAATTGTCGGGTATCAACATGCAACAACATGTCAACGCAGAATAAAACAAAGATGAACGCGATTTTAGGGAGACAGGGTCCCTTTCTTCGGCCCGAAGTAACCGGAGCCGTGTCGGGGACGGATGAGGATGTGACAACGGAGATACTAACCGCAGCTTCCCTGATCCTTGACGGGGGCGACGGCGCCCTGTTCCCTCCAGTCGACGGATTCCGGCAGGCCATCTCCGGCGACGAAGCGATAGCGGTCACTGGCGACGCGGTTATTGTGGCTGGGGCGGGTGCCGAGGTATGTCGCCCGGTACTCCTCGTTGGTGAGGTCGGCGAAGCGGTTGAGGCCGAGGCGGAACTGGTGCTCGCCGGCGTCGGCCCGGGCGTTGTGCTGGTCGACGAAGCGGACGTTGTCCTTGAAGATCTCGAACCGGCGGTCCTTAAAGAGAGGCCTGGGGAGGGGAGCCATGGTGGGGAGGGGGATGCGGGGGGGTGCCCAAGATTGGATTCTGACGAGTTGGGAGCGCTAAAGGTGGGATTTTTATAGGGAGGGAGAGGGTTCGAGGAGGTGGAGATGAATCGGGACTTGTGATCTGGAATTTGACGTTATAAGAACAGTTAAATGGGACTCTATCGAGAAAAAAAAACAGTTATGGGACGGCGGTATTATTCTATTTGCCGTCTGTTTTTGATAAATAATAATACCAAATTTTATCTATTTTTGAGATGTGATAATAATAATAATCTATCTCCGTCTGTTTTTTATAAATAATAATACCAATTTTTATCTATTTTTGAGATGTGATAATAATAATAATAATAATAATAGGAGGCGGTTAGTGGAGATGAATTATGGACAAGCAAGGAGATATGGAGACAGAAGTGGAAAAGTGGTGGAAGAATAATGGAGAGAGAAAGCTGGAAATTGGCTGAGACAGACCCTTGAAAGCAGGAGAGAGAGAGAGAGAGGGTGGTGGATTGGAGAAATGGTTCTGAAGCACCGCCTTGGGACAGGAAACTCGGAATGGTCGAGATGAGAGAGAGAGAAATGACGATTATATTATATATTTATCTTTTTACTTATTGATTTTTTAAAAATAATTAAAAGATATAATCTGTTGAAATAATTTTATCTGAGGAATAGAGTCCTTTCCCGTAAATGTCTTATTTATTGTTATCAGGATAAAATACTTGTTTTAGAAAAAAATTATATCTGATAAAAGTATGGAATAAGGAAAAATTAAATAAAAAAAGAGGATTTGATTAAATTAGTTGGTGATGGATTGCTTGCGGAGAGGATCATCAGATTCTTTATTTTAATGAGCCCTTGATTTCATGCGAAGTTTTCGATTTTGATAGGTCGTCATCTTCTACATCTAAAACCCGTAGGTTACGGACTTGATGAAGAGTCCAAATTAATTTTTGAAAATAATCGATTTATTTAATTAGGTTTACTTTAATATCAAAATATGACGATTTAATTCGAGATTGAAAATCAAATTTTTTTATAAAATTTTTTTTTCGATTATAAAGGGAGGCTCGTGGTCTAATACATTAAAAGAATATATTGAAAATAAAGGGGCACAGAAGTCTCATGGTGGGATCCGAACTCGAGATCTCTCGGTGCTCAAATCGAGGGGTGAGCCACTGCACCACGCAAGTTTCTTTATAGAATTTGATCGTGATATCTTCTTTTTCAATTTTTTTAATCTCGGCTCAATTGATCAAGTAAAAGAATTAATTAGTCATTTACAATAAACTTTACCTATTTATTTATAGTTTATTAAAAAATATCGGAGGCTTGATTAACATTTACTATACTTTGTATGAATTGGATTAAACTACAATTAAGTGCTTTAAATTAAAGATGATAAAAATAACTTAACAGAATGCAGAGGTTAAGATCGTAAGAATATGAAGCTCTTTATCTCTCTGACAAAAAATGGAAAATAAAAAAAATTAAAATTGATATGTTATCGAAAAGAATTTTAATATTAGAATCATAATATTGACATATTAATACAAAAATATAGAATATTATTTTTCTGTTAATCAAAATCATTTGTTCATAAACTAGAATATATAAACATAAAGATAAATAAAAAAATATATAAAATAATGTCTACTTTCATTATCATAATATGATTATTATTATTATTTCAATAATTATATTTATGTGATCTTAAGAATCAAGAGGATAATAAGATTATATGATTAAATTATTATTCACGCAATTGTTTTAATACAATAATTATAAATAATAAAAAAATATGTAGAGTAAATTTTGCTTCACCCGTTTGTTCGATTTTTTACTGTAATTTAGATTAAAGTATAATTTAAATATTTTAATTTTAATTATAAATTTTATATCGAACAAAATGTTTTGTCATAGGCCTTTTCAAAATATAAATATTTAGAGTTGAGATATCGAGGATTCAATAAAAGTTCTTCAATTGATTTGGACCATTTTCATTTTCCATGGCGAGAGCAGCCATTGGTTGTCGTAGAGGCAACCCTGGTTGCATAAGCTACCCCATGTTTTCTCAATTATACAATTTTGTCTCCTCCCATTTTTTTCCTTCTATTTTTATTTGTCATGCAAATTCTCTTTAATCCCCTTTAGCATTATATCACAAATCACATATGAATTAAAATTAATGTAAAAAATATTTTACCCCTTTAGCATTAAATCTTAAATTACATACGAATTAAAATTAAGATTACAAAAAAATTATGTATAGGCATTCTAGACATTCATATATTCTTTTATTTCATTATTAACCATCCGAATTTATGCGTCTTCATATTTATTCGATACTATTTTTTTTCTTTTTTCTTTTGATCGAGCACATTCACGTAAATATTATATAATTATAATAAAATATATCACATCAAAATTCGAATCCATTTTTCAATTTGATATCTAACTTAAATATATAATTAACAGCATTACGAAACTAACATGATATATTTTATTATAGTGATGATAAAAATGTATTTAACTCAATAAGAAGAATAAAAGAAAATTCTTGTACCCAGTAAAAAAATATAACGTTGTAAAATACATAAAATTGGAGGAATAATAATAAAAAAAGTTAAATAATAAAAAAAAAGATATTTTAAAAAAATGGCGGTTATATATATGGCATTTAATAATTTCAAGCGTGCATACGTTACCTATGAGGTAATATAATATTATCATTCAAAAAATTAATTATGTCAATTATACGAAGGAATAAATAAAGAATACATTAATCATAATTCTAAAAAAAAATTTGCATTGATCTACTTTTTTTTCTTAAATTATTTCTTCTCCTACCTCTCAACTATAACTTTTTTTATATCTAACTTCGAACTATTCCAAACTTATTCCAAACTAGATTTCGTCAAATTATATTTACAATTCTATTAACTTTATTATTTGTAAAATTTATATCTAACATCAAATATAAATTTATATAATTCAGTCACCAAAATCATTCCAAATTAGCTTCCGTCAAATATATGCAAAATTATTACTTATAAAAAAAATTGTTACTTTTTTTATAAATATAATAATAACATATTTTAAAAATATCAACACGATGAATCAAGACATTTCATAAATTATCAAATATTACTTATACTCTTTTTCTATTTTTCTAAATATGTTTATTTTATTAAAACGTAAGAGTAAACATAATACTATGTAATATAAAATTTGATAAAAGAACTTTCAAAAATTAAAATTATAAATTATAACTAAAAATAAATACAAAGACATTATTATTAAAAAGTATTTGCATTTATGATGTGTTTAACAATTAGAACCAGAATCGAGCATAGAATTAAATATCAAAATTTTAAATTATGTGAAATTAATTTTATATTATTTATTAAATTTTATTTTTTGAAAAATTTAACCTATATTTTAAAAAATTATAGAAAATGTTAATTCATAAAATTATTTTTATATCAATTATTATAATGTATAAATTATATAAATGTTATTTTATTAAAAATATATTTTATATGTCTGATTCAATTTTTCTCGGAACATCGAAAAAAAAGGAATCCTCGAAATTAATATCGTCGACGATGCCCTTTTAGGTATCTACGAGGTAGGGAGTGGGAAGCACGTGGGAGGGTATTTACAAAGCTGTCAGGATGCGATACATACGGCCGACTTGATTAATCTAATTATATATTATTGATATTTCATTTTCAATAAGGTAATATTTTAAATTTCAAATAATATGATCACAACTTTCTACATTATGCTAAAAATGATATTTTATGATGTCAATGCCGACCATATTAGCTTGGATTTCCATAAATTATAAACATAAATTTAAATTTTCATAAGCGTATCTTTCAAATGATTATTAGTTTTGCTAATTATCTAAAGCATTCTAAAAAAAATCAAGAGCATTTTTTGAAGATGAAAGAATAATTAGGAAAGCCAAATTGCTGTGAGAATCATGAAAACTTGAGTTTTATATTAGCAAAATTAGTAATATTGTTCCGAATAACAATATAAATATGATAATATTCCCAATTGCTTAATTTTTTTTATTATTGATAGTTCTTATTTAAATAATTTCATAATTTAATATAAAATTATAATTTTTTTACTAATATATAATTTATTGAATTCGAAAATAAAGCATATTCATATATTCAGTTGGCTAGACCACTTTTGGATTTCATTGTATTCATTTTTTCTATTACTGTATATATTTCATTTCATAGGTTTTTATATCAGATATAAAGAATCGGTTTGCCCAAGGATTTGGAGAGGCCTGAATCAGACAGTGTCCAGCTTCCAGTAGCTGTACAACATAAAAGAATTATATTTGGATGGAACTTATCATATTACAAAATTGAATATGCTACATAAAAAATACAAGATAAAAATGGATATACTAGTGTTATAATCAAACTATGACTTCAAGTTTTGGTCTCTAATTGAACTAGTTAAATTGTTATATACCAAAATTACATCTAAAAGAGGATGTCCCTCCTCTGACTTGTTTTTTTATTAAAATAAATTAATAATCTAACGAAAAAAATTAGATAGAGAAGGGGAAGAATTAAAGTGTCTTGAGGAACTGTTAAGATTCAGACCTTTCTGAATCGATTCGTAGATGATCAAACTGAACTGCCAAGAACACGTCGTAGTGATCACAGAGAGAACATGATATGGAGGGAAAAGAGTAAAAAAATTATTCTACATAACTCAAAAATATCTCATTCTTTTCTTTTTATATGGAAGTTTATATCATGTGTTACAAATTATATCATATCACTACAGTTTATAATGCTACAGAATAAATAGAAAAAATTGATGAAGAGATGTACGGTCCGACCGTCCGATAAAGAGATGCATGGTCGTCCGGTCCATTGACGGTCGTCCGATGAAGAGATGCACGGTCGTCCGGTCTATTGGGTCTATAGTCGGGTTAAATTCAATTTGACCTGCAGTGATCCGATAACAAATGGGTCGAGTTCGGATTCAACTTTTTGACCGATTGATTCGAATTATTATATTGAAACGACGGACCAATGATATTAAGATGTCTTTTAAAAGTTTAACTTTTATAATTTTAGGGGAAAGGGAAGCTGCTGAGCGCTTGTGTTCAGTAGGCTCCTGACCACTTGTTTTGGCCATCAGATTAGATACTGACGACTCTTAGTAATCCCGTCATAATTGTTTAAGGCGGTTTTGCTCTGGATCGTCCATTATATTTTTGACGGTTTCGATTAGTTTAATTAGTCTAGCAAAACCTTCGCCCTTGTACGCAACCCTTTCATTTCATCTTGTTTCATTCTCTCTCTATCATTAGAAACCCGAAGAACTTCCCTTCGCATCGCCAGCCGACCTATTTTTCCTCCATTGTTGATCAAACTTCGCTCAGATCTGATGGTCTCTCTCTCTCTCTCTCTCTCTCTCTCTCTCTCTCTCTCTCTCTCTCTCTCTCGCTCTCCCTCCCTCCCTCTCTCTCTCTCTCACTCATATTTTTTGTTGTTCTCGCTCAAGTCTCTCTTTATTTCTGTCTTCTCGAGCTTTGACCGTTGCTGACTACTTTGTGAATGAAATTACTGTTCTTCTTTATCATAGAAATTTCAACTCTACTTTCTAAGTGAATCTTTTTATTCCTTATAACTATGTATCCCGAGAAGCCTGGACGATTTTTTTTTGGGTCAGATATAAATATTTTTTTGTTAGGTTGGAAGATATTGCTTCTTGTAAATTGTAATATTTATCTATAAATCCATTGTTTTCTTTCAAAAAAAAAATCCTTGTTTGATTTTTCTGGATCCAATTGTTTTTTGTGCTAGGCAGATTATAAATATTTAACATTGTTTTGCATTTATTAATCATTCTTTGTTCTTGTTTTGTTTATTTCTGTAGTCAATGAGTAACCAATCTAAGTAAAAAGAATTTCCATATGATTAGTTGTTAATGTAATTCCTCTCAAGCTGATTGCAACAAATAAATAGTCGTGAAGTCAACTTCTCAGCATTGATCTCGTGCACAAGCATCTTCACTAATTTTGGATGAATATTAGACAAATAACTAGTATGCAAATGGAGAGTTTTCATCTGAGCATTAATCTCATATTTTGTCAATTATATATTGAATTGATATGTATTAATTCGTTTTATAAAAAAGAGTACTGACATTTGCATTGGGCAATAATTTGGATTCTCAAAATCACTTTGGCTTTAACATGAAGTAACGATGGAGACTGTTTTAGTGGTCGTAAGCTTCTTATTTTCATGTTTTATGAAGCTATAAGAATGTCTTATGAAGCACCTCATCGCATATGGTTTGTCATCTGAAACTAACTAATGCGTTGTTCACAGAGCAAATGTTGATGAATTGATATTTAGCAGAATTTATTGGCACATTTGTGATCTTCCACTTTTGGATGATATTGGTGCAAACAAAAATATCACAACAAACATGTGCAAAAAAAGAAAGAAAGAAAAAGAATAGTAAAGTCACGCTAATTTATCAAGAAAACTGTAATAACCAAAAATATTATGATAACAGGTGGGACCCATTTTGTAAGAGATTGGGAAGGAAGAATAAGAAGCAAAGAAGGAATGAGGAGAAGGAATTAGGAAAGAACAAGCTAAGGAAGATATGTAAAGGGGATCATCTTCTTTTATTTAGGTTTAATATTCATTTGATTGTCAAATGTTCACATGAATAAGGAAGAATTAGGATGGTATTCAGGGTTAGAACTTAAACCTTATTGTATATGAAAGACACATAATGCAAGTTTCCATACATCTTAAGTTAGATGAATAATAAATGTTGCCTTCTAGGTGTTTGATGAAATGTATGTATGGAATAATATCTCTTATCTAATGACCATGAAGTAGGAATATGATAGGAAGGGATTATGATAG
>LTAE01002464.1:0-43787 GCA_001647135.1 Pontederia paniculata | reverse complement strand
CCCCCTCTTGGTGCCATCCAGATCCTACAAAAATAAGACCCTTTGCTCCTAAAATGGGAAAAACAAGAAAATAGTAAAAAAAAATGTCGTGGGATAAGGTGATGGATAATGGAAGATAAACAAATACTTTTTGTGGGTGTTTGTGAAAATAAAGAACAAAAATTAAGGAAAGAAAAAGAAAGTGAATTAAAAAAGATATTGTGCTTGAAAAAGGAAGAAATGTGAATAAAAAATTGTGCATTATTTTATGGTATTATGGAACATTTGTGGTACAATAAAGTAAAAGAAAAAAACAACAAATTTTATGGTATTATGGAACATTTGTGGTACAATAAACTTGAATGTTATCATTCATGACTTTTGTAAGTAATCAAGGTAGTTTTCTGCTATTTGATTTCTGAATATGAGACCTTCAATGTGTGTTTTCTTCGACTCGATTTAGGTTAAATTTGCTCTTTAAATATTTATATTACATTCTATCCTTCATGAGAAAAACCAACTAGAAAAAGAAACAAAAATTATAATGTGACGTAAAAAATGTGAGTTAAGATGAAATGCAAGATAAATAAATATTATTTATGGGTCATAAAATATGAAAAATGAAGGGAAAAAAATATATTGGTAATGAAAAAAAAATGTGAATAAGAAATGACACTTTTTGGCCGCTTATACGGAAACATTAGTGGCACAATAAAATAAGAGAAAATAACAAACAAAAATAATAAAAAATAATTCCCCATTTGTGATGTCTTACAGAATATTATTAAATTTATATTTGTATTAAATGCTCATATGAATATAGGAATATGTGTTTGTGTCATTGTGGCAACATTCTGCTCGACGAATATTCACAAGAGTCATCAAAATGAATCCCATGATAGGGTTTCAATTGCATGCAACAATGTTGTTAGGTTTCCTATTGTTGATGTTTTAGTTATTTGTCTTTATGATGTCTTATGGTGTGTGTTGTCTAGTGTTTAATCAAATTAAACTCATGTACAAATATGCAAGTAGGTTGTGATATTATATATGCAGAATAGTGACGGACAACATACTATCAGTTTTAAACCTTAAACAACACAATGGTGCTAAAAGTGCATAACAATCGATTGCAGCACTACAAGTATTGAATTCACAAGGAAGCTAAAGTAATTATAGAGATTAACTCACTCTAATCTAATCTAAATATTAATCCTAGATAAAAATAATGAAGATTAACAAAAGAAGGAAAAGTATCAACTAATTAAGATTTATGTTTTTCAAGATTTTTTAGAAATGAAACAACTAGCATTCATGGCTAAGAAAATTTAAATTCTAGAGTTAGTCATTCTTCGGGGATGATTCTATTCAAATTATATTTATTGCAAAGGGTTTATATATTGCAATGGATCCTGATGAAGAGAGGAATCATGACTTTTTTTAGAATAGTAGAATCTATACTTCAACCTCCTAGCCTCTTAGCATCGGAGATCGGAAATATAGGCTCGAAACTCATCTAGATTAATCTAACAATCAACTCATGATTGAGGGCCTTTTCGATAATGATTTATCAATCACAGAAATGTAGAATCAAATGATGGAATCTACTGTCTGGTTATATGTGAACAAGAGAAGATCTCTCAATCTTCCAATCGCTCTGAAGGAAACTGATAAGTTTCTCACGGTCATAAAATGATGAATCCGTCCAATGGTAGATTAAAATTCACATAACTAAACCAATGGAATTATGAGGAGATCTATACTTTGGATTCCTATGTAGAATTAAAAGAATAAACAATCTCTAGAATTTGCCTTCGTTGAAATAAAAAACTCTTCAAACTCATAACAACGAACGAAAATAGGAATCCAAAGTAATTTAATGCATTCAAATGAAAAATGTAATTAAATTTATCATCTCCTAGTGACTAAGTGACTAACTATAGAGTATACTCTTAATTATAAAAGTTTATCATCCAACTGCAAATATAAAGTTTAGGAAATACGTCTTCCATGCAATCATCTTCTTTTTCTCCTTGTTCCGGCCAATGTTCTTCCAGTCTTACACAATGTGTAATATACGGATTAACTAAAGTAATTAGGAACGATCTCAAGAACAATTAAGGATAGTGGGTCTTACACTCTGCTTTTAAGTACGCACGCAAACGGCGGGAAGCTACATCGATCCCTAGCAAGGCATAACAGCTTAAAGCAGATTGCATGTAATACAACGTACATTTCTATAGGTAGACCATGGATGTTCTTTCTTGAAAGCACTCCGTTAAATATAATTAGCTTATATATATATGTATATATGTATATATATAAATTAGAGGAGCACACCTCTCCTCACATTAATATGCAGATCCTTTAACATGAGTCTATGCTCATAAGCCCGATCTACATCATATGTGAGTGTGATTGGGCTGAGTTGTAATTTGTTGCACTGGACCAATATATATATATATATATATATATATATATATAAAGTTTAGGAATCTGTTGTAACTTACTATGTTAGATATCATCGATCCACCGTCAAGCCAATGGGCTTCTGCCGTTTGTTAGATAAAATTTAAGAAATAAAATAAAATTTCTATATTTTGTACAACTATTTTTTTTTTCTCTTTTACACAGTCAAATTGCTACATGACAGACATCAGATCTTACTAGGCGTTTCTGTGTAGCTGCGTTTCATCCACATCAAGTATGGAGAACGCCTTCAGATACTTTTTTTTTGTGTATAAACAATTAATCTATAAAGATAAAAAAAAACAATGGAGATGATTTTTTTTGTTCTTTCGAATGGGCTCCTATTTTAAAACACTAACAATTTAGAAAAAAACTTCATCGTATTGAAAATTTTAAAAGAATATATAACTATAGAATTATAATTAACTTTAATTTTAATTTTATAATTTAAATACACTAAAATAATATAGTACTGTTACCCAAGACATTTATACTACTATATTAAAATTAAAATAAGTAACTTTTGTATTAACTACATAAAAATAACTTAAGTCAGTAATAATAATTAATTTAATTGAGAGAGCAATTTAAAGGATAAAAGTTTAAAAAAATATTTTCAAAATAGGAATGATATTTCATTTATAATTAAATTTTGATAATATTTTTTATCTAATTCGGATTTGACTCATCTAGTTTTCTTATTAGAAGTCCTAATTTAATCAGATGATCTTATTTCTTCTGAAAAATCACCCTAATTTTTAGTTGAGATTTAAAATATCATTTTTTAATGCATTTTTTCGTATCGAATACATTTTTTTTTTTTGAGAGAGATATATATATGAAAATATGGATGGACAATGCGATTGATGGGCATGTTTGAATGATGGAAGCCATGAGATTTAACTGGAAGCTTAATACAATGAAATTAACACTTGTCATGAATGCTTTGGTCGTATATAACCGCAGGTCAAAAGTCGAAGCATGTAACCACGCAGCCAGCCGTTTGTGCATCAAGTCCACGTTAAATCTGAAATGCCAGTACCATCCACAAGATTATATATTAATATTATATATTATTTAACTACCAAGTATAACTTCTGGAACGAGAGATAGGAATTGGAGACCAATATGTCCACATATTCTTTTTGGATATGTCCAGAGTTTGTAATTTGTATCCGACGTTGAATACTTACACACGTCGAGACACCAAAATTTGCAGACAATTTCAACTACTTAGACAGCATTTACCTTCTAATTTCTTCAGTTTAAACCAAGATTGTTAAGATTATATCAGATAACAATTCGAAAAGATCTTCAATTCAGATTCAAGCAGTCCAACCAGATAATAATAAAATATATTAATTCAAACTACTTACTAATATATATTGTTAACCATAATTATGAGAATAAAATATGATTAAAATTAAGTTCTTTATAACTAAATTTAGTTTATATATTTTTATTAATTTTAAATCTTTTATTATGATTATTGTTGGAATTTAATATTATGATGATATCTAATAAGATTTTTAATATAATTATATTAATGAATTATATTATATTATATTAAATAATATAATTAAATCAAATTACTTATAATTAGGTTAATGCATATATTTTTTATTTGGACAAAAGAAGAAATATTGTATATAAAATAGTTTGCATAGTTAATACTAAGGGTACAAGAACAAATTAACATAATCCTAGATAGTTACACCAAGTATGTGGATCAAGTAGTAAGCATTAAATAGAAAGAAATCAATGAGAGAAATTATAATATTTTAACTAATTAAATAAATTATTTTATTTTTTAATAATTTTGATCGGGTTCATTTTAATTTTAGTCAGTTTTTTTTTATTTTAACCAGTTCACTTTAATTTTGATTAGTTATATTTTAAATTTGGCCAATTCAATTCGATCTAAATTTATTATCGATTTATGTGCAAATTTTAAATCGGTTTTTTAATCAATCCTGTTATAAACCACAACTTATTTTTCTTTCTTATAATCGATCGTAGAATCTTGGTTCAATGAGCTACTTAGAGTTAGATTGACCTGAACTACTATATGTAGCTGCCATATCATTTTAATATTATATGTGCAGTGCCTACAATGAATTTTGTACAGGTGAAAACATGAAGGTGCAACATTTTGATGAATCCCACCTTCATAGGGAGAGTAATTATATCAACTACTATTTATATCTTCGTTGGACGACTGATGAAAAAATTGCTACATTTCATTAAACTTCAAATGTGAATATAAGGCTGTAAACTTGTCGGAAGTAACTATTAAACTCTTACGAGTTTAAATCAGTAAAACGAATCAAATCCTATAAAATTTTATAGGAACATAGTTATGAAATTTATACGATTCTCAATTAGTCTAACATAATTTTAGTTTATAAATTTTAATTATTTAACATTATTTTTAAGAAATAAAAGTTTTAAAAAAAATAGTAGTGAGTCAAAATACTAATGCCTAAGCATTTTTTATGCGTAATAAAAAAAATATTTGATTATATAGTTAGCATATTACTTATTTTATAGCTAACAGATAAACTTCTGATTTTATAATACGATTCGATGAGTTAGAAAACAATTCAACCTAAATTTTAGAGTTTAACAAGCTTGATTATGTATGTAATTAAATAGGTTAAAATAAAAGCATACTTTCATGATTGTTGAGTGCCAACAAAGAATTCTAGTCATGAGACTAGTTATACCACTATAATGAAAGTGGCCTTTTAAGGAAAAACAAAATGATCTTAATAGTCAATTTCAGATCGTTAAAGGTAACATTTCATGCACTTTAATGAGTATCCCATTCGTCCAAGAAACTATATGAATCAATAGTACCAGCAATGGGCTAATATTCTATTCTTCATTACTCTTACATAAATGTCGCCAAGGGTGTGACACTAAATTTCCTTTACAAGATTCTGGAACAGAACCGCAATCATATGCTTCCTTTCGTTTGTTTCTAATGCTAACAAGGTGAGATGAAACCGGGAATTAATACTGCAGACGTTGGGAGGACGGACCCCCCGAGTTTAGCGCTTGGAGAACATCCCTTGAGTTAAGGACGAGAAGTCATAATCACTGCCTGATCTAGTGGTAGCAGCAACAGATGCAGCAGGCGAGCCGGCGGCCTTATTTGCATTGACAGTTGCTACGCCGTTGGCTCTTGTAGTTGAACCCATGACATGCATCCTGATTAAGGAAGCAACCACATATCATAATACGGAAAAAAAAGGACAACTCCAGAAAGAATTTTGAAGCTGAAAGAAGGAAGTTTCATTTGAAAAATAAATGGCTCAATTTAAGAAGTCCCTGAAGAAGCTAATGCTGAGGATGCGGTTCATAGACTGGACCTCAGCTTAAATGTGGTCCCAAAAAAAATTACTTAGTATACTGGACAATCAGCAAAATGATAAGTGCCCTAGTCCCGTTGCTCAAGAAAACAAGAAATTTCAACTCATAAAATGGTTTTCAGCATACATTAGTAAAGAATTAGTTATTAAATGGCAATACCCTGTTGTTGTATAGGTGTTATAGTTTCCCAAAGGATATGGAGGCTTCGTGCTGCCGACCTGCGGTTAGTGGAGCAAAGAAAGGATGAGCTACTGCTTAATTAGGTCAAAAGAAGTTAAGGTTAACACTATGAGGAAGCATTTTGTGTACCTGATTGAAGTTGTTGGCACCCTTCTGACCTGTTGGTAATGTCATTCCTAGGTTCTGATACCCAACATTTGACCAACTTTGAGGTGCCATTATTCCAGTAGGTGCAGAGGCAACATTAATACCTGGCAGATTAGTAGCTCCACTAATTGTTGAACTGACAGGTCGTGCTCCAGATATTAGAAGAGCCTGTTGTTGTGCAAGGAATGCAAGCTGTTGCTGGTGGACGGAATAAGGAGATACCATATTCGACTACAAGGCAAAAAAATATATTATTCATTCACTTGTCTTTGTACCAAAATACAAAGAGATGCGAAGGCAATTGTGTACAAGAATACAAACGAAACAAACAAGTGGCAGTCCACAAATGATAATAATGAACTATCTTGATTTTAAATCATATATCACTTTAGAAGATTCAACACACAATGGTAATGGTGTCATATTTGTTCACGGCCAACTAGAGTTCTGCTTTTGGGGTTGCTTCCTAGCAAAGCACATTTTGGTGGTTTCCTAGAAAGCAAGTTGTCTTTCCTTTTTCCAATAATGAGAAAATGCAGTTTCCTAGGCTACAAAAATGCATTCCAAGTAAAATTTCATGAAAACTAGAACGGATATCCCCTAGTTTGTAATTATCAAATCATTTGACAATTTCTAAAGGTATGTGTTATATCAACGAGCTTGTTACAAAGCTTGAAAAACAATTATATTGCTGTGAATATGCTGAATATTTGGCATATCTAACCTTTTCAAAGAGATTCATAATATCATTCTTTGAGCCCGCTTGGGTTTTGACCGGAGTTGAAGATAGCATGACAGGCAGTGGATCTTTAAATATGTCCTCAATTCCCAATGCAGCTTGACTTTTAGTTTCATTAGGTTTTGCATTACCCTTTTGCTCTTCATTAGTTGTCCCGTCTGCAGCTGGTATATTAATGATTTTGTTAGTGGAAGCTTCTGAAAAAGAAAGTACTACATTTTTTATGTACAAAGAATTTGGGGTTATTTCCGCTAACATCCCCTGTACTATAACTTTTTTCCACGAATAACCCCAAACTATAATTTTACCAATTTTAATCCCTAAACTATTCCCGCTTTGACATTTTAGTCCTAACGTTTGATTTTGTTATTTTTTCTGTTAAAGTTAAATTTTTATATTTGTTAAATGACATTCGTACCCTTATGTAAAAGTTAATATTTTTTTATCTTTTATTACTTATTTTGTTATCTAATAAAGGATTAGCAAAAGGGTATAAGTGTTTTAAACTAATAAATAATAAAAGATAAAAAATATTTTAAACTTTTACGTAAGGGTACAAGTGTCATTTAACATATATGAAAAATTAGCTTTAACAAAAAAATTGGCAGACGACTCAAATATCAAAGTGAAAATAGTTTAGGGACTAAAATTAGTAAAATTATAGTTTGGGGTTATTCATGGAAAAAAGTTATAGTATAAGGGGTGTTAGCGGAAATAACCCAAGAATTTGTAACTCAAGTCAATATATGTACATATATATACATTGATAATTGATAATATATATATAGAGAGAGAGAAAGAGGTTAACTAAGGTGCCAGCCAAAAGCTCTATGCTGCATTGTGCGATCAGAGACATTCTCATGTGGTCTCCCTCATTGAATTCTAAATGTGTTAAAACGGAAAATAACATGGGCCATCAGATGAGTATCTGATGGCCCAATTACATCGGCTGCATGGTGCAGCCAAAGGTTTTTGGATAGAGGGAGAATTAGAGGGACATGAGTATGTAGCAAGCTACATGTGTAGTAAACCTGTGAGCCACTGGATGTGGATAATGAGCTTTACTTTGTCTTATCCAATGACTCACATGATTGCTAGTTTGCTACACATATGTCTTGCTACGTAAAGATTGTTTTCTTATTCCTACTGAAAAAAGAAAAAAAAATTCTCATTGAATCAATGCCAAACATAACATGAGACCATAGCTTACACTGGAATCCAGCCCATAAATTATCATCCTTTGCAGATGACTCTGAGTTGTTTCCACTGGAACTATCCATTGAAAGCATATTGAAAAGATCAGTTGCATAATCAACTTTGGGAGGTGGTGGTGTATTAATCTTAGGTTGTGGCACATCAACTTTAGCAGGAGGAGTTTCCGTAGGATGTGATGAATCAGCTTTCAATGCAGAAGGTTCTGCTTTTGAGTCAGAAGAAACCTGCTTTAGAAGTCCATAAGTCAGCAACATGCAGAAACAATGTGTAAATAATTTAAGAACGAAAAAAGAAAAAAGTAAATGTCCTGAAAGAATTACAAGCATGTGGAGACACACTAAACAAAAATGAAGTTTCTGTTCGCTTGTTAATAGAGGACGAGAAACAAATCAATGAAGGGAAATTTGACGGGATTAAATAAAAATGACAATCTTGACTACCAATTACCAATTAAAAGACATATTCCTGGAACAAGTTTTACAGAAATCCAAGAAATGCATGTTAGATGAAATGTAACTTTGCCTTATTTCTTGTAAAAGTATGTCTTTCTTATCAATAATTGCATACATGTTTCACCTGTCATGTTTTTCTTAATCCTGACTGTCCAAGTGACAAGTTGCTCACAGCTGTCATATTTCTATTAGGTATTTTTGTCATTTTCTTACAATCTTTGAGTGATTGTCCAATAATATTTGTCCCCATACAGATTGCAATGAAATTATACAGTTAATGATTAACATAATATTCGACTAAGTTCCTGGTATCATAGTTGGAATATGAAACTAAAGACAATTTCAAGTAAACCTTTGAATTTAGTTACATATTCTTTAACTAATATGCTTTTACCTGAATTGGTGCCTTGGGAACTGGACCATTTTTGTTCACGGTCTGCTGTGTACTATGTTGTTTCTCAGGTAATTTTACATTCTTTGTAACTCCATGTTCACCTTTACCACCATTTATTTGCTGAGGTTCGGAAATCTTCTCTTCCCGTTGCTTGGATGATGATTTCGCTGTCCCGTCCCTTGGTATCCACCTTTTGTCTTCATACCTGAAGAGGAACTTTTCAAGTGATAGGTACAAATCCAAGGAGCATCCACAATTTTTTTATAGTGAACAATAGAATGAACCTTGAGGAATTCAAAAACATAAAATAAAGGGAATTCCGTACTTTGCACGGATAAAATTTTCAATTCCAACTCTGTCATAATTAGGAGGTAGTTCTGCTTCCCAGTAGTTGTTTGACTTTTCATTTCCCATTGCTGAAAATGGAAATGTAATAAGAAAATCAATCCAATACATATCATGCTATTTCGGTTTCAATTCCCAAAAGAAATGACATAAACGAGACATCGTTAAATTACATTGAATAAATGCGACCTGCTCTGGTAGCCATGTATCAAGTGTGGCAGATCTGACCTGCAGCAAATGGAAAGAAATTATTCAGGAACAATATACAGATAGAAAAAGTTGAAACTCTTATAGAAAAGAAAGGAGCTTAAAGTAGCATTGCTACAATTCTTTCTTAATAGGTTCCATTCGATGATCCTGTTGGATAAAACTATTTAACGTATTCCTGGATAGGTTAAATCAACTAGATAAATTATGCAAAGTTTCAGACGGCATAATGCTCATATTATTCCATAAAACACTTCAAATTTCACTTGTTACAGATAAATCATGTTCCGTTGCTTATAGTACAAAATTTAATAAATTAAAGAAAAAAAACACTTCCAAACATATATATGCAATCACTAATAAATATATTAGCTAGTATGGATAGAACCAACAGTAAAATTCCATTTCTAAGCTGAGAGTTAATCATTGAAATCCCTTTGGATCACCCTATGTCATTTGATGAATGCTGCAATTTAGTAAACACTTTTATTTTCTTCCACTTTTTGAATCCTTTGTTCCCACAATAGTTAAAATTTTAGGCCAATTTCCAAGTCTTAAACTTTCAGGTGTCTCATCAGCTGCCACATATTTTTATTGTCAGAAGAGGCTGAAGAAGAGAACTAAAAGTTACACATTAACAATAGGTCCTATATAATTTTGATCCTATTCTCATCATTCATACATGCTGAGCTACAGTCTTACATTCTTAGGTTGCATTCCAATAGATTGGATAACAATATACAGAAAAATGATTTTTCTATTTCCTTTGCATCAATAGTTTATTATAATGGTGTTTTCTTATCTTATAAGTTACAAATAAACATCTCCAGAGTAACATATATGAAAAATAGCTGAAGATCAAATTCGATTACTAATATTTAATTTTTAAGAAAAAATGTATAGCACCAAGTATCTTGTGGTGAACACTCAACATCTTTGTATCTGTGCCTCGAACCTATAGATATTAAAATGACATATAACTTCCTTTTTCTTTTTACCTTCATATATAAAGCATATATCTCCAACAACAAGAAGATAATATTTTGATCATTGAATAACTACATATCAGAACCTCCATCATTTATGTTCCTTTTCCAAATTCAGAGATATGCATATGCATTCAGATTATAGTGCCACTATATTATAAAAAGAATGCCTATGGTACCATTCCTTTCAAGTTCACAGTGAGATGCTGAAGAAAGAAGCAGTATCAACCATTTTCCTTCTTCGATTTTTGAGGGAAAAAGGATATAGACAGAAAGCTAGCATTGTATACACAATAACTATACAAACTATAATTAACTTATAAGGTGGAACTAATTTACATGAAGGAATGAATAACTATATACAGTTTGATGGCATTTCAGAATACAGATAAATAGAAGCACGGCTTACAACTGACCTTTGATATGTGCACCCCAAGACTTCTATGGATTCCAGAACATTGCATGCATATAAAAATTCCCAGATTTACACTTGCCCATCGTGGTCCTCTGCAAATAACAAACAAAGATTAGCTATCCCGGAAGAGAATAAGGAAATAGAAGTAAAAGAAAAATTAAATCACTCAGACCAACTAAAGACATAAACCAAAGTGATACTGGACATAGGCATTCCATATACTGGAAATAAGCGCCATTGCAAAATGGCTTGATGGTCAAATGCAGAATCCATAGGCAACAGAGATAATTTTTAGGATTCAAGATTTGATTAACCTTCTGCTAAAACTTTTAAAGATGGAAACCACTACGACATCCAAAAGTATTTGTCCTAAGAAAAAAATTGGGTCTAATGATATATCTTAAGAACTAAAATTTTCAACACTCGAATGAAAAATGATGGTAAAAGGAGGTACAATTTTGGATTGAGGTCTTTATTGGTTGTACTGAAACTTTCAGGCATAGAAGCCTCTTCTAGCCATTTTATACTCTACTCAAATTATTTTTTACATACCCAAAATAAAAGATTGTTAGAGGTTATATAAGGTAATTCTTTTGCGAGGACATGGTAATTATTTAACAGAAACACACAAGTTCATATAACCCCTGACTCCAGTAGTTTTTAAAGAAATATAGGAACTTTACCCATTTCCTGTTTGTTCTATCCAGATCCATCATGATAAGGCCTAAGATCTCAGAGAAATCATCTAAAAGGCATAATATATTACAGAATGGTAATGAGAAAAAAAATAGACATCCCATGCAGTGAATCACATTTCATCCATCCATCAATTGTTTTTTGCAGATAATTACAAAAAAAATTCCAATGTTTTTGTAATATGATAATCATCAATCTCGAACCTGCATCAGAACTGTCAACATGGGTCATATATAACGATAGCTAAATTGTCTTACTTGGATTTGCAGTCTGCGCATTCTCTGTTCTCTGGCAATTTTAAGAGACCCTCCAAAATCTGAATTCCGAAATAAAGAAATGAAAACAAATCAAAAGCAGGTAAGCATGAAAAGCCACTAAGCTGGATACTTTCAGCATAAGATTTCCAGACTAACAAATAATGTAGACCTTTAAAAAAATGGTAAAAAACATATTTTATTGCGAGAAGCAACACAAGGAAACCTGAAATTTGTATGGTTGAAGTCAAAGAGCTCCAAAACATTTATGTCTCCGGAAATTATGAATGATATCCAAAACATTTAAGTTTTTCTCAAAAAAAATTATTGTTAAGTTGAAAAAGCAACATCAACATAACAAGAACGCTAGGCACTGTTCTAGAAGTACACTCTGATCAAGTTTGATAGGAGAATTTTTGGTATAGCAACAGGTGGACTTAAAAATACTACCGAAGAAACATATCGTATAATGGAAAATAAGGCATCAAATACTGCATCTTTCTGACAGGATCCCGAGACCCAGAGTAGTTTAAAAAGATTAAAAAAAAAACAAAAAGTTGCATCTTTTTTAAGGAACGCCCTTCTATTGTGATGAGACTTTCAATCACAAGATCCAATTTGTTCCACAGGCATCAGCACAAGCAGCCCAACTACGAGGTTATAGATCTCCAATGAAACTCAAGTTAAACACAGTGGATCTCAATTTAAACTCGCCTCATGACAACGATCAAACTCGTATGTCGCCAGAAACATAGAACCTAAAAAACATCACAAAGAAGAGATTTTGAGGGAAAAGGTGAGACTTTTTTGTGCTTGGCATTTAGCTCTTTGGAAACAGAGGCCTTCCCGTTCATCTCCGCTGCCCCGCCTCAAGAACGCTGTATCGCGCTGCCAGGAATCGGATCGCGAACCCACCAAGGAAGGAAGACGGCCAAATGCTTCCAACCAACCAAGAACAATTAATTACAACACTAATAACAAACGATTAGAGGAAACGTAAAAGAGTTCTCCTCTTCCCTTCTCTCTCTTTTGCCTCTCTTCCAGTATTCGGAGAGAGAGAGAGAGAGAGGACACTAATGGGAAGAGGAGAAAGAACGCGGAGAAGGAAAGCAAATAAAAATGCTCTCTTGACCTTTCTTTCTCTTTTCTTTCTCTTATTCTTTTTTATTTCTTAGTTTCCGATACTGAGTGGAATTTGGCCTGTAAGTTTTATTTTCGATTTTAATATTTGCAATACTTTTATACTTTATATCAAGGATATTTTTATTATCTAATTTAAAAATATATAAAGAAATCTACAAAAAAGAAACATTGTGCAAAAATTATTATAGTATGTGATGTTTGTCAACGAAACAAAACTTAGTTGTACTACTTTATTTGTTTGATCTACAACAAGAAAGAAAAAGAAAATTATGGATAATGATGCTCACTGTGAATTTCACGAATATTTAAGAATTAGGAGAACGAAATCTTCGAAAGAAAATTTTATTATGTGATTGCTTTAAGATTAATGTTGTCTATAGACACAATTTAAATAGAAAATAACAGAGAAACATTATTTTTTGGATTCTTACTATGAATCAATTCCATGTCCGTTCCGATTTGCAGTAGGAATCAAATACCAAACTAACTCGCAGATGGACTACTTTGGCACCTTAATTCTTGAGATTAAGAATTTTAAATTGATGTGAGTCCTAGTTTATTTTTATTTGATATTTCTTTATATTAGATTTTCCTTGCAATTAAAGAAAAAATAATGGATAATAATGGAAACATAATAGTGGAAATAGAAAACGATAAGTAAATGAATAAAACGAGAGGAGAAGTGGAGAGTGGTAGCTCCTAAAAACTCTAATTAGTCCTCTAATTATGTGTTTTTTATTATCTTCTGTGTTAAACATTTGGTTGGATAATCAAGAATTTCTCAGAAGATAAGATAATAAGATCGATTATTTTCTTTATGCTCAACACTCGGAGAAAAATTTGTTGTATAGATCTTTTAAACATCAATAACAAAAACACCGTTCTGTATTAGAAAGGAACGCTAAATTTTCTTCTTTTTTTTATAGAACGCTAAAAATTTTAAAAGAAAGATTGAAGTAAAATAATGCTAAAAGAATAATTCAAATGTTTCCAATCAACTTATGTATCTTTGGTACAATAGAATTCTACAATTGGTTGCTTGTGAAATCATTGGACCTTTTGGTACCAAAAAATCATTCGATACCAAAGTAACGACGCAAAAATATTTACATATGATCACCCCCACTATTTTTTACCAAAATGAATATAGTTGCTCGAATTCGAATATCAAAGAAGTCACTTGATTAAGATTTATCTTCGTTACACTTATCCGAATATCAAATTAATAGTAACCTCAAAAAAATTTAATAATTAAAAAAAAGATTAATAAGAGTTCACCACGGATGATGTCCAAATTAGACGTTGACAATGATTGCTCTCGATTTGTATATAAGTCCAACACGGATCGTGTTCAATCTAAATATGGGTCATATTATGACCATAGCTTTATTTAAACTAAATATTATTAAAATAATTTTTTTTATTTTGGGCTGAAATTGAATAAGTGAATTTGAGTTGGTAAATTTTGGAGAAGACTTAGAAAGAGAAAAACTTTTATTCTTTTTCCTCAAGTCCTAGTCATTAGGAATTCCAATTCCTCCCTTCTCTCTCTCTCTTCTTCCTTTCCAAAGTGTTCCCTCCTCCATGATTTCTTCTCTCTCTTCTCCCTTATTAAATATATACCAAAATTTTATTATGAGAGTGCGAAGGAGATCGAGAAGGAAATGAGAATTAAGGGAAGGAGGAGAACGAACGCGAACGAGGAAAAAGACATTAGATTATCAATGAATGTAATTAGATGATCAACCTTAGAGCATCGCATATGTGAATAATTGAATATTTTTTTTAAAAAGATTGTTAAGATATAATCCCTACATTAAAGTTATAATCTTTATACTAAATCACTAGAAGTACTATGCATGGATTGATTTCAGGATGGACATTGATGAATGGTTGATAATATCCTCCGTTCTTCTCTAGGTGCCCAAAGATCTTAAGTGCAGATTTTGGATCAGAGTTATTAGGGTTTGGAGAATATTCGTCGAGGTTCCGAAAGGTGCCACCCGAAACATCCCAGCACAGTCGTGAATCAAACATCGTCACAACTGCAAACAAACATCGACAACGTCAAGGCTGCAACTGAAAGTCTCGGCCCGCGAACTTTTCGTCATGACCATGAACCGGGTAGACATTGATAGCATTACGATCGCAAACTGAAAATCACGGTCCGTGAACTTCTCGTCGTGGTCGTGAATTGGGTAGACATTGACAGCATCACGCTCGGGAAGTAGAAGTCACACTCGTGAATGTATGGTTACGGGTCGTGAAATTGAAGAGAGGAGATCGATGCTTCGATCACGCACATGAGACCAGCTATCATGCCCGTGAGGTAAGTTGCCACATCCCACGGAATTGAATCACACCCCTCTGACTTCTAAGATACTAGTGACTCATGATGAAGTTGAGACTATAAAATAAATACGTAGATACGTATAACATGCAAAACGGATTGTGCCAACCCGACGCGTACCGTGTCGATATCAGACGTGGGTTATGTTATGCCTGCTAAACGATAATGTAATGTTTGATCTTATTATAATGATGATTTAATTGCATTAGATATTTTCCTAAGTATTAGGGCTTCTTAAAAATAACCTAGAAGTGAGTGGATGACTCACTTAAAATAGAATTAAAATTATTAATGACTATGATTGAATTTACACATGAAGATGAAGGCCCCATCGATTATGAAATTTATCCTGATTGTATGATTCTATCCTGATTGTAGGATTTTATTCTAATTGCGGGACTTATCCCAATTGCTCAGAGATGTTTCCTCGAAGACTATTAAGATTATTGATGAGTGTTTTATGGCCTAGCTAGTCATCCTACGACAGGATAATATGAATTTTTAATGCATTGGTAAAGGCTCATTATTGTTGTAATGATTGACAACTTATGATAAAAATAATAGAAAAGAATAAAGTGATCCTAAGTAGTGACATAACATGAACATATTGACCATTGAGAATATGGCACATCTAATATTCTTGTCATTGATGGACTTACGTCATTGAAAGAATGAATTGGACAGGACATATTAAACATTGCGCATCATATGGTGCAATTAATGTCTTTGCTACCAATGCCACTGGAAAGAAAAGATACCAAAATGAAAAAGTACAAAGTAATAATGAGCACGATATTTCGACTATGATTGCATTATGATCATTGAGAACAAAAGTTACACGAAAAAAAAGAAAGCAAAGTTATTGATTATAATGACGAATGATTGAGTTAGCCTAATTTATTATATTACGTTTATAAATGCTTTTATCTATTGATTATTACTATTGCATATTGAGCTTCACTTGTGGGAGAATTATTCTTCTGCTTTTGATCCTGCAAGTAATGAAAATAATTCATAGATGATGACACTGATGATGCATATGTTCGTAATATGATGATTTGCACATTATAGAAGTCTCGCTATGTTTGCTTAGTCTAGATTGAGTTAAATCTACTTTTGCAATAGAAGTTATTGAACTTTGAATAGTTATATTTTTTTATAGAATTATGTTAGAAAATATTTTATTTGGTTAGAATATTATATAGAAATTTTATTTAAAAGTTATTGCTTCTGCATAATATTTTCTAGTGTTAATCAGTTCATTGATCAAATGTCAAGTTAAAGAAGGTTATAGAGTCTTTAGAAGAACATTTTATTACGAGACGAAACATATTTATGGGGGTGCCACAAGTTCTTATAACCTTGAAAACCTATGGGTCTAGATAAAAAAAATGAATGTTTTATAAACATAATACAACAAACATTAAAACAATAAAAAAAATAAAAAACTTCATTAATAAAAAAATAAACTCGAAGTTATAAGCATGTGCCACTAAATTTTTCTTTCGAACCTCCCATCTTGCACACCAAAAGTCGTTAAGCACATTCTTGTTGTACTAAAAGAGTCCATAAGATGAGCTCATGCTATGCATTGATATATCGCTATTTGGTGCATAGAGTTTCTTGTCACATCTGAAAGAACAGGAAAAAAGTGTCCTCTTGAGGTGGATGAATCTATGATTGCGCCGTTTCACTACTTCCAAAGTAATTCTAGAGGTTAATAATTGATCAAGCTATGCTGTCAAAAAACAGGGAGGGACAAGAAGGAATGCTTTTGATAAATAATTATCTGCCATAAATTGGCACATTGATGATGACGCATATAAAAAATGTCAACAGCTCCATTTATAACCCCACTAAAGCCCTCACCGCACTAAAGGTGGGTAAGCCATTATAAGTATGCACTTATTTATCAAAACAAAAGGAAAAAAAAGGTACTTCGATGGACTTTGCACATCCGATTCATTTTGCATTTGGCACCATATTGGCATAAAAAAACAACTACCTACCAAACAGTGTTAATAACATTTTTGTTTCTTCTTAGCTTATACATACATATATAATGTTGATGCAGCTGTTTGTGTAGGGCAGGAAGCAACCTTTTCATTCATATATTTGAGCGGCAAGCTTTCGTCCTGTGCTTGAGAGTCCATGAAGGCCACCCAACTCCCATCACATGTCATGAGAAGATAAATTGTTATGTTATTGTAGCTCTAACTACCTTTCTCATACCAAAGTGATGGTGGATGACCAAAGGGAACCCCATATGGAAACTATGATGACCTTCCTCCTAACTGGCTGGCCCCTTAGCTTCATTTTGATAGCCATATAGGGAATAAAAGAGAGAGGCTTTCAGTATTCACTACATGATCAAAGAGGAAATAAACAAATTAATTCTTTGCTGTACTAAAGTTTCATCTAGCATCGTAGTAACAAATGATGAGAGCTTTGTTGTCATTGCAAGCAATGAAGAAACTAAAGAAATAACTGTTTTTGCAATATAGATGGCATGATGATAGCGGGAGGCAATCTGTTGCATCAGTTGGATATCACAAGGAGATGTGTTACAGACCAGAAATTATTTGATCATTTCCTTGTCTCCAAAATGTAGGATGCAGAATGGACAATATGCAGACAGGTCAAATGCACATTTCACCTTTTGAGTTAAATGATACAACAGGGGTTCCTCAAAACTCTTTACAAAATGGAGGAATCAAGTTTAGTACATAGTTCACAGGTCAGCCACTCATGAAAGTCCTAAGGTTCTCCCCTATATACCTGTGTGGGCAATGAAAATAACAAGGATCAGACGTATTGTAAGGTTGACTTATGCTTCAGCTTAAATGAATTCTTTCAATGATCTCACCAGCATGTTGACCACCATCATGCTTGGAAGAAGATTCTTCAGAGGAATGGATGCTGCTGGTCTCTTTTTTATCAGAAGAAAGCAAGTCCTCTTCTGGATCAAATAGACTTCCACCGATCAAACCAGAATAAATTTCATCGGTGGTAATATCTGCACCTCGAAGAAATGACAAATCATTTCGTAAATCAGGCGCCGACTTCTGTTCAGTAATACTTAGGTCTTGTAATCTTCCAATTGAAACTGCTACTGGCTCCTCCAGTGCTTTTGTTTTTTCCTACATATCAAACAATTATATCCACAGGCAGGAAAGAAGATTGAAGAGAAGATCGAACATGAGAAGCCAATGCAAAAACCCATAAAATTTTCTAGTTTTAATTGTTGCCAATTATTTCCATGAAAAACTCTAAATCCTCCTACTACTCACATAATTAAAGTACCCTTAAAAGTTGATGAATTTACTGTGAATGCCATTTTGAGAGATTAGGAGGATTTTTAGGAGGATGTAGCAACTCTCTTTTTACATTAGTAAATATTAGATAGAACCAGTTGATTAATTCAGACACATGATCAATATGCAAAGACTTGTTACCCAAAAGAATGTAAAATCTGAAATCCATGTGCTTGAAATAGTAGAAGCTAAGTACAGAATGTGTGGTATTATTTATCATGAAGCTTCTGAATTTCTCAGTTAAAGTGCACAGACTCGCATTCAAAACTTTCCAATCAATTCGTCACATCCCTCTGGTTCAATTCTGTTGACTTAGGTTGTCAGGATCTCAATCCAGCTATATAAAGACCTTATGATCTTTAAAAGCGAAAACAATCTTGATCTTACCTAGAGGATACAAAATGTAAGAACTCTTCTAGAGCTTGATCTGAATCTTAAGATCAGTAAGATCTTACATTATCTTACTGATCCTACGATAAAGTGCATAAGTTATCTTTTATATCATGTCATGATCATAGCATATAAAAGCAGAAAATTAAAGTAGACCATAATAGACCTCGACCAAATTCTCTTTTCTAATTTCATCTTTATCTTACACATCCCTCCTCATATAAACTCTAACATCATCTTATTTTCATGATTCTGATGCCTTCCATCGAAATTGAGTGATTATCATTGAGCATAATCAATATCATATTTTCATTTTAATACCATATGGTGTTTTCCAACATATAGTGATTAATATTTTTAAGATCTACACTGAAATATCATACTGTGCTTCACTAGAAAAATTTGTATATATTAGAGTAGATTTTTAAAATATAATTTTTTGTTTATAGGTAACATCCTCAATCCGATCCTCGAACCCTCTTCCAATCTCAGGTAGGAAGGTGATCTTGACAACCTTGGTTGACTGCAGTATCTTGTCTCAGATGAAAGACTATCATATCTATCCATGTTGCTTGTGACCTATTCTACTTTTGACATCACTATGAACCTACAAAATGTTTTTGCATTTAATAAATCCCTGATAATGCGTTTTTGGACTTTTCTTGCAGCATAATACTTGTTGGTTTACATCCATACCTTAAATCTGGAAAGGAGTATATACAAAACATGAAGTTTTTTGAGAAAGCATTTTATTAAGTTGTAAAATTGTCACTTTACATGCTTATTACAAAATATAAGTTCAACCCATTTCCCAATAGCTAACCAATCTTTTTGCAAATTACAATGTTCCCTACATAACATCTTTCTCCTTGAAAAATGTGTCTGTCCCGTTGCAACCATATGAACCATAAGAAAGCGAAAGCGATTGAAGTTATACAGGAGAAATGTAAAACTCACCAAATTGTTGTGCCTCTGTGCAACCCAATCTTCACTGATAACATCCTTTCCTGGTAGAGTCTCATCATCTGAAGAAAATACATGGAACAATCACAAATGGGAATGTTTTCTAGCTCAATATATTTACAGAAGTAACGCATAGAGAGCATATCAGTTCACCAGCATTAGAAATTCAAAATCAGGATAAAAACAGTAGCAGGCCAATAATATGTTTGTCATTTTTATAGATAGTAAAACCAGAGAAATTGACAATAACAATGAGATTAAATAGTATGAACATCGAGGGTGATGAGATCATCATAATGTCAATAAGTGAGAGCCATTCAATACTTGGTCCTTATGCCAGTAAGTGTATGTCATTAATGGATATTTTGCTAGTTCAAAATTAATCATAAGATTTAACTATGATTAAACGAAACTGTCCAAAATATTTCTAATACATCCTATATAACATTGATTAAATGGAAAGGTGCAAGAAGCCTCCAGAAACTAAACGATGTCCCAAGTATTTTGAGAACAAAGGATGACATTTTTTTTTTTTTTCGTTTAGGAGGCTTTACCAGAGTATGCAATGCAAAGTGGGAAACAAGTTTGATGTGACTTGTGGATTATGTGGGATTTTGACAAGGACATCGCTCAAGACATCTACATTGTGCCTGGTTGTGATTGGATCAATACATGGTTTAATGTTGATTTTTAGAGTTTTAGGTCTGAGAGGTGCACAATCAGGGTATACCTACAAATCTATGCAACAAAAGTTTACACCACTTGGGAAATTGGACTGGATGATTTTTAGGGTGCATGTTGTGTGTGGATAATATCATGTGTCGTACTTAATAGGAACTGGTAGTTTTGGAAGTCTGGTTTTTGATTAGATAGTGATCTCAGGCACGAGTGGTTGATCTATCGTCCTGAAGACGGATACGTCATGAAGAAGTGGCATTTAGAATGCTGATCTCTTAAATAAGTGTATCTTACTACTACCTAGTTCTAATTTGCAACACATTAATAAGTCTGGAAGACTACTGGCCCTCCTTTAATCACCTTTTTTCCATCTCAAATAAAATAAAGAATGACCTATATACATACCAAATGATCATTTCTGTATGGAAATGTCTTTGAAGGACTGTTATGGAAATTCCTTATTGATTTGGAAGAAGAATGTGACAACTTTATTACCAGATATGATATTGATAACCATATGTGGTCTAGTGATTACATCAGAAATAACCACAGTATTTTTTAGAGGGAAATGATGAGTATTCGAGGTAAATAATCATCTGATTTTTTAGAGGGGGAATACCCACATATTTAATGAAGACATTTATGATTGTGGCAGTTCACGCTAGCAGTTTGTGGCCTTGTGATTCATCTGTCTTCAAGAAAACAACTTATCTATCTTCTAGCTACAAAGTACAGTTACTTTAAAGTTAAACAACAACAAATGTTTATCAGCATGAGTAAGTATAAATACATATGACATAACAGAGAGCTGACTAGTTAAGTTTGGAGAAGTTGTTGATTGGATTAGCCTCTAAAAATTCAATTAATACAAATAAAGAAAGATACATACAGAATTTGTATGGACTGAGAAGTGCTGCTTCAAGCATGCTTTTAAAATCTAAGGCAGCAGATGTCAGAGGTTCTGTTCCGTCCTGCTTTGGGTAAGATACATTTCAACAAGGAATTCTTGAAAGAAATGACTTATTGTTGATTGCAAGACAAATTAATTTGCAATCAGAAAAGAAACACTGTTATGCCTACCGAACAACATGATCTCCATTGCAAGAGCAGCAAAATTAACAAGCATCATCAAGTAATATGCTTACGGATAAACTCCAAAATAGTACATACAAATCAGAAAATCTAACAAACTATCAAAAGATCATAATGGCATAAACTTGCCTTCTCAATGGATTCTTCTTGCGGGTCAAAAGTTTTACCACCAAACAAATCAGAGGAACCGTGGTCCTCAACACTTGAAGGTGCTCCTCTCGATCCCCGCATGCAGCTAAAATTAACTTGTGGGCTTCTTGAAGCAAGTTCCTCTCCAAAAAACAGAAGCAATAAGTTAAGAAGCGAGGAATAAACATACATCAACTCGCATGATGCAACTATCTACCTGCCAAACCACAGCTATCATCATGAGTATATTCTTCAGATCCTATGATATGGGGGAGTGAACCACGAACCAATCCCATCTTGACGTTAAGAAACCACAAGAAGTAAAAGATAAGAAGCGTTTAAAAGTGGGCATAGATCAATTGTATACATTTACAACTTAAAAGTTGCTAAATAAATGTCAAGCAAGATCCTGCATTTCCACAAAAAAAAAGATAGATGCTTAATTATCATTGTAATGCCAGCGAGAAGGAAGGAAAGGAAAGCAAGAAGACGAAATCAGATGCATATGTCGCAATGAGGCATACAGTTTATGTAAATGTTATTCTGCAGGATTAAGGGCACATCACCATAAAAAATGCAAACAGAATCTTACCCTAGAAAAGGAACTGGAAAAATGAAATCGTTCAGTATTTTGTAAGTGTTTTTTGCAGGAAGATAGGCCTGAGGATAAAGCTTCTTTATATCTGGGAAGTATGTCCTTTTCATAGTCCTGAGCAGGTATGCTTGTCTGATTTGAACTTTTTGCACAGTCAACATGTTGAACATTATTTTCATCAGATATTTTCTGCATGAAAAAAAAAGGTTTCAAGATGTGAGAAGATGCAAAATGCTGCAGGTATTCAATGATATGACTATATACAAGTTCTGGAAGCAAAAATTATAATACTGTGTCCATGAGTAGGTCATCAAACTCAACCAAACGAACTATTGATCTCCATTAGAATGATTCAGAAGTAAAAGTACTCGCCACAATGTCTAATGGTCATACTGATCTCCAACATAATTGCAGTTTCAATAAGATGAATAGATTAAGATACAACCTAGAGGAAAGCGGAAAAAAACATGTAACCAATGAGATCCATTCATGCCTTTGGAACAGAAAAAGAGGCAACAAAGGAAACAAAAAGGAACATGATTATCAGCTCTGAAAAGTACATAAAAATTGCAATTAAAAAACTATCATTGGTTTATTAACTGATTTAAGATATCATTTACAATAAACTCTAGAGATATTGTTTACAATAAGGTATCTTCAGTTCATTACTTAATTGAGATATCATTGTTGCCAGTAAAAGATATTCCTTGTACTATGATCGGGAAGTTATTGAAGCTAAACAAACTCAATAATTTGACTATAAGTGGCATGATCATTCTAAACTCTAGAGCATAGGAGTAAATATTAAACAATGTGATAACTGTACCCAATGGAAATTACACTTGCATGGTCAATAAGCCCATCATGAAAAAGACCGTGAAAAGTGTTTAAAGTGTTCTTCATATCTACTTCAACAATGCCAGTCTGATCCAATAATCCATTCAGTTCGTTTGCAATGTTCTCCGCTCTAGTGTGCATCTTCTCTGAGAACTCATTCAACCACTTCAGAACCTAAAAGGTGATCATCACATGGAGTTGGAAAACGATGTAAAAGTAAGCAATTAAACCAATCACAACTGTGAAACCAAGATAGCTTCAACAAGAATATTACTGCAACTAAAAGTATACTTCTGGTTCAGTGAAGAAGCACAATGCATTTATGGCCTCAGCAGTATGTTGAGTCATCTTCCCTTGCATCAGATTACAAGTGGGGTGCCCTTAACATATATCAAATGAAATCAGGGAAATAAAAATATGAATCACAACTTGCCTTGAACATCTGAGTTAAATGCTGTGCCACTCAATTATCTCAATCTTTCTCTCCAAAGAGAAGAGAACAACCATCAATATCATAATGTCATCTCAATTCTAATGCACATACAGATGAGTACTTAAGCTGGTTTAATTACTTCAAGCAATGCATCAGGAAACCCAAAAAATGAAAATGAAGGGCTTTCCAAAAATAACTCATCCATTTTGAAACTGTGATCACTAAGATGATGGTATACAGTGCTATCTAGTGGTCATTAAGCAGTTCTACTCTAAAAGAACACTGATCAAACACATGAACCGTAGCCAATAGTCGGGGGGAGTCACATGAAGCAAAACAGTAAAGCTATCCATTAATTCTTCATCCACAGCCCATTTTTCTTCCAAAAGTAAATAAAAATCAAAATGCCACAAACTGTTTGCAGTGGATCAAGAATCCCAGCACAACTGATAAAAGTTACATAATTCAAAGAGGTCGGGGAAGTGGTCAAACCAGTACCTCGTTTTGCAAGGCGAGACGTTTCTTCACCGAATCCGAGATCGGCGTTTCCTCCATTCTCCAATCTATCGGTTTGTGGCAAATTTTGGAAATATGAATATTAGGGTTTTCTTTTGTGTTCTTTTAGTTTTATCAGATTACGAGTGGAGTTTTCTTCCGGCGTGGAAGAGTCGGTATAAAACGTGGTGGGTCCCAACTGCCGTTGTGGTGTATGCTGTAACACCCGATGCATGTTATCCTCAACTTGCGCACACCCGACCGGACCAAATCTAATTCTACTAATGGAATCCGATTCCGAATCCAAGCCGCTTTTGCCCCCAACATAAGATTTTTGCTACCATAAAAGGGTGTTTCTACGCACCCAAAAATAAAGGTTCTACGACCCGAAAAAAAGAAAAGGTCCTTCCACCGGTACACGATCCCTTCTCTGGTTCTTTAGCAAAAATCCTTGATTTTTTGTCTGTAAAATTTGATTAGGTCATTTGTTTGGTTCTTTGTAATTGATTTTTGCAGGTCCAATGGACATAGATTACCCGACGCATCCTCAACCTTCTAATGGTGAGGACGCCGATGCCATGGAGGGCGGCGTAAGAGACGCCGACGCATACGGCAACAGCAGCAGGATGGATGGAGCAGGAGCAGGAGCAGGAGCAGAGGCGAAAACAGCTGCTGTTCACGCGGAGATGGCCAGAGTCAGTCGTCTCCCTGTTAACAGCAGCTATGCGCTTCATCGGATGCGCGTCCTCAACAAAATTCTGCACCTCATGTCCCTTCAGGTTCGGAGACTGTGCTATTAACTTGGAGCAATTTGATCTTTTGAGTTCTATCGCTGTCAAATGTTTGAAATGAGGGACCTTGTCTCTAATTATTGCGTATGTTATGCCTAATTCTGCATTACCTCTTATTTTGCAGAGGACTGTGAAAGAGGATGAAGAATTGGAACTTTTGTTTGCAAGCCTTTCTTTGTGAGGGTTCATCCGGCGCTTAATGTTTTCTCTTGTGTTATTAGTTGTGGTAATGATGCAAATAACATAATTATAAATCATTTGTTTTGTTTCATTTGCAGAAAAATGAATGAATCAGATAAGTGATTTTTTTTTTGTGTGCATTGTCTTGTGAGCGCAGAAAATAATGTGTACATATATGCCTGGAGTTCTGAAATGTTGTAAGATGATGATGTAGTGCTTACTTGTAGCTATATCTTGACACATCGACCATCAAGAGTTGTCTTTTTAAAATGAAGATGACCTGTTTGTCGTAATGCTTTTGTGATAAAATGTAGCTTAATGTTTCCATCCAAGTTCATATATTGATGCCTGGGTAGCAGTTACAGTTTCTTTTGTGCCATCATTGGTTTGATTATGATTTTTATGAGCTTATGTTCCGAGTGGGATAATATCATGTAGCACATAATATCGATCTCATCTATCAGGGTAAATATGATTAATAATATTGATCTCATCTATCAGGGTAAATGTGATTATGTACTACACATTCATCTTCTCCATGTGGACGAGGCAATGCAGCATTTTTTACTCTTGCATCTTGTCAAGTTTCTTTAGTCACAACGTGGGTGTAAGCTTTGGTGGAACACATGAAGATAGTGCAGCAGCTCTTTTTTTCTTTTAAATGTTACATCCTCATGCTCGAAGCAATTATTGCCGAGAAGAAGCTGCATATGCAGAGATCAATACCTCGAAATTGAGATCCAAGAGGACTTGCACGAGGAGACTCCGAGGGCCCATTTGATTTCAAAGTTTTTGCGCCAGGAATAAGAATAACTGACCTCGCAGTGTCCCAAAATACTTAACCCAGAAGAGAACAATGATGTTCTTGGGTAGAGCAAGAACATATTGCTCTCTTTAGTTTGTGAGTTCTGGTAGTAAATGATGTGGAATCCATAAGTATAGAAAAAATGAATGTTTGATAGAACAAAACAAACACTTATTCTAGGTGATGATCCTCATCCAAATAGGCCCTGATTGTTATCCCTGCAGGTCCTGAAGTTTATAGGCGTGAAGCAAATATTAAACTGAACTCGCCCTCATTTCGTCATCTTCTTCGTAACAAGCAAATCATAATTTAAACATGTTAATGCCATGTCAACATCCTTGACAGATACTTTATTTTTATGTCTCTATTTAGAGTTTATTCATTGAACAAGTGATTAATAAGGACATTTAAATTAGTATTTGTATTACTTAAGGGATAAGAAGCAGTCTGTTGCGTCAAAAAGATTAGGTCACTCGACTTCAGGTTAGAACTCTGGAATTATTGTTATTAAAAAAAATAGTTTTAAATACTTTATAATCTTAGAGTTGCGAAAATAATTTGTCACAATAACAACGATTGAGTTATGATAGCTGATATTAATTTTAAATTGGAACGTCATATATATATATATATATATATATATATATATATATATATTATGAACATTAAACTTTTATAATCCAATTATCACAAAAGTAAGAATTCAAATAATCACAATCTATTTTATTCCCTCTCACTCCCTGCACCCCACGAAGCGTCCAACCACTCCTCAATAGATGGAAATGCTACTAAACCCAACCTCCGTGGCCATTTTTTTTATTGTTAAAGCTAATGTATGGTGTGTGTGTGTGTATATATACACAGTAGTATGTGTATTTGCATAACTATTGGTAAAGTAGCNAGTAAAGATATATATATATATATATATATATATATATATATATATATATATATATATATATATGTATGTATGTATTTGTGTGTGTGTGTGTATTTGCATAACTGTTGGTAAAGTAGCAACAATAATAAGGATTAATGTGTCTAGATAACACTTTCTTTTTGGGATGTTGAGCACTTGTTGGTTGTTTATATATATACGGTACTATGTGTATTTGCATAACTATTGGTAAAGTAGCAACAATAATATGGGGGATTAATGTGCCTGATAGCACTTTCTTTTTGGGATGTTGAGCACTTGTTGGTTGTTTATATATATGCGGTATTATGTGTATTTGCATAATTATTGGTAAAGTAGCAACAATATAAAGGATCAATGTGCCTAGATAGCACTTTCTTTTTGGGATGTTGGGCACTTGTTGGTTGTCTAATTCAAACTCAGCTATGGAACTATTGTGCAGGATAAGTGACCATTCATTTCCTATGAGCGATCCATATTTAAATGATTGGAAATTAGGTTTGAAGACTTCATCCATGAAAAAATGAGTTTTAATGAAGATTTCTTGTCGAGCTCCCTTTGTCGGTCGTCTTGATCCTAGAAGTCTTTGAAAGTGTTGCTTGTGATTGAAGTTTCTGTCTCATGTACTAATGGTCGAAGCCCACCATTGTTGCTCATTATCGAAACCTATTGCCTCTGCTTGTGATCAAAACTCGCACTGCAGGACTCCCTTGCTGCCTTTTCAATCGTCGTCTACCTTTGTGATGCCTCATTCCTTTTAGATCTATGTCATTAATGAAGTACTATTGATCCTCGAGCTACATGACTACCCGAACTAAGCAACCATTGGCTTTGGTTCAATCTTTGGCTATGGTTTTTGTTTTTTTTTTGTTTTCCATATGCTATTACTACTATAGGTTGTTAGGGATTCCGCCTTTCAGATAGTATCTGCTTTACAACTGCTATAGAGATCATATTTGCAACATTAATCACATTTTTATCTAGTGTGTTTCTATTTTTTTTTCTTGACAAAAAAATTGTGCCATATGCTCCAACTTATAGAATAATTATGCTAGACACTTTTACAAGATGAAGAAAATTAAAACAAATGATTTATTTAAGTTTTTTATGCAATGCATTCTATCTTAAAAGTGCTTACGTTCCTGTAAAAGAATCTCTTGATGTTAGAATTATATAGATCTTGTCAAACAATCCACTAGATGCTAATGTGATTTATTGCAGTTGTTTTATCTCATGCATTTTTTCCTTGATTACCATCTTAAAGTGTAGGTTATTAAACAAACTATTCAAACAATGTTGTCTAAATGTTATTGTCACTTGTAGGAGTGATATTGACTTTCTTACTAACTCTTAATAGTTAAGCATCATATTGATGTTGCAAATAATGGAGATTTCTTTGGCTATATGTATCAATCTTCATTAAATAAGAATTTCGTGCTTACCTGTCTTAATGCTCGTTAATGTTCTAACCCCTAATATGACTTATGCTTTATTCCTTTTGCATCTTATTTATTACCATATCTTAAGTGTACATTATGACCCAAACTAGGCAATGACGTTTTTATGTTATTATAAACACCTTGGATGAAAAGTAATCCAAGGCGATTTCTCTATTGCCTTCATGGAATGGTTCACATTGAATTGAATTTATAGTTACTTATTCTATTATCTGTTTGTTCTACTATTAATTAAATGAATTTTGCAACTTGTTGTTTTCAAGAAAGTTGAAGTGTGTCAATATTTTTGTTGGATGAATGGACTCATTGAAGCTCACTATAAGAATGTCATTAACAAATTATTGCTAAGATCAATAGGTTGGAGAACATAATAGAAATCCAATGATTGAAGGTGAAAATCGATAAAAGAAGTAAAAGTAGAAACTAAATCATTTTGGAAATTGGCCACATTTTTTACATTTGGTAGTAGTAGTCATGTTGACATTGTTGATGACTATTAAACTACTTTTGTACTAAGAATGTGTTTAACTCAAATTTTTTTTATACTTCGATCATGGGCAACTATTGTCATTTGATTTATGTTTGAATGAATGTTGACAACATCGTTGAATGTTGTTGAGTTATGATCCTCTTTTCTTAGAGACTGTTGTATTTTCATGTTAGATATCATATTTAATCTTTTTAATAGCATTGTAATGCATGCATAGAGTTAAATATGAGAGTTTTCATTTGAATATAGCCCATACTGGCCAACAAGACTGCTTGGAGTATGAGTTTTCATTTGAAGATGCATAAAGTATTAAGGGTTATTTCCATTTAACTCACTCGAACTATTGCAAAAATCTAGATCTAACATTGATGTATAAAACTAGTCGAAAATAGGTCTGAACTTTACTCGATCGACCAGTTTAGACCACAAGTCTGGTTTTCTATTTTTTCTATTTTTTAATATATAAAATTACTTCTTTATCCTTCTTATATTTCTTCCTTTCTCTCTTCTTTTTTTCTATCTCATCGTCGTCTCACGCTCGCCTACGCGTGCAGGCGAGCACGCACTTCCGCTTGCCTGCGCGCGCAAGCGAGCTCCTCCGCTCCCCTGCGCTCGTAGGCGAGCACCAATGCACGAGAAAGAAGAGTGAGATGAAAGAGATGAAAGAGGGCGAGCGATGTTGGAGTTGAGATGAAATCGGGAGAGAATATAGAGAGAAAAAGAACGTGAGAGAGGAGAAGGGTGATCGTGTAGAGAGACAAAGAGAAATGTAGGATAAGTTTTTTAGTTAAAAGGGTAAAATGGTAATTTAATAAACTAAAATAATTTTAATAAATTCAATACTAGGTAACTAAACTAAATTGTCTGATTGAAAAAAATTTAGACTCACGTCTGCCCGATTTTATATATTGGGGGTAGATCTAGATTTTTTAGATTGTTCGAGGGAGATAAATGAAAATAATCCAAATATTACAGCAACAAAGAGTCTACAAGAAATGTGTGCAAAAAAATGCATAAAAGTTTATTCTTTTGGCCGAAACATGCGACAAAAGAAAAAAATATCTTATACGAAAATAGTTATGCAAATTCTCATTTCTTTTGAATGCTAAAATTTATAAAATATAACAAAATGAATTATGACTATATTTTTTTTGTCCATGTGGTTCATATAACAAATTCGATATATCAAAATGAAACTTGGAAATAACTTTAGTAATCACAATTTCTTATATAAAAAGCTTTCTACTTTCCATGCATACATTCTAACCAAGTAAATCTATCTTCGACTTCATGAACAAATAATCTACAACCAATAAGTTTGATTGTGTACGACCAATGATTAACTCATAAAGGATGATGTTGGGAATATAAAACGAGGGATCGACCAAGAATCAAAACAATGAATTAAAATGAGAAAGAAAGATTGACACACATATTTTTAACGTGGTAAAACTCTCTTGATCAATGTGAACAAGAGGGAAACATCCACGGACAAAGGAGGTCATCACCAAAGAGTTTCACTATCCAGAAGAAGAGAGTACATGATAAAATTCTAACCCTTATTTATAAGGGTCCATACCGTGGGGGGCTTCGCCCCTTGCACCTCCCATGGAATCAATGTTAGTATACAGGCTTGGGCACAAGCCCTCCGCTACCACCATGGATTCTATTTTTTTCTCATTTTTTTTTCTTCCACAATTTGAGTACAGGGTATAATAATTCAAGGCACAACAACATATGCAAATGACATCTTAAATTTGTTGCTATGATATGTTCAAAGACATCGCCAGATATCATATAATGAGAACAATGTTTATGCTGCTCACTATTTTAATGTTGCATATATGTAGTGAACTTTATCAATCGTTGGATCTTAACCTCGGTACCCACTAGCAAAAAGTGATGGCTTTTAGTTTGCCCTATATAGCTTCTAGTTTCTGATCCATTCTCTCTGAACCTTTGTTGCTAACATGTAACCCAACGTTCGATGACCTGCTCTCCAGCTAAAGCTTTCTTCTAAAACGTGATTCCAATGGCTGCTCCCATGATTTGATCTCTAACGTGATCTCCAACCAATGATTTGATACCTGACACGCTTTTTCTAATGTCTGACATGTGCTTCTCTGGTGTCCAACCCCTTGTTCTTGAAGGTGCATTCTCAAATTATAATTTTTCTTTTGTTTGATACCTAGTTACATTTCTTGAGGTTTAGGTTTGATGCCAAAGTAAATTTACTTTTAGGTTTGATTCTTGATCTTTCTTTCTATTACATTCCTACCTATTTATCTTTTATGGGTTTTAATCAGAAATTCATTTTTGGTTTTTATCGGTTTCATGCTAAACTATATTTATGGAAAGTTTAGAGTGAAAATTTGACTATCTTTTTTATGTATATACTATTAGGATATGATATTCTAATACACGGGGAACACAAATTTGATGTTCGATAGATTTTTAATTAAGTCAAATTCTTGTGCATTTTTTGTTGATTTAAATTTAAATGTGCTCGACATAATGTGCAATGTCATATTTTATGTAGTAATATTTTTTGTGCATATCATCCACAAGATCAATGCATTGAGCAAGTTTCTTGAACATGAAGCTTTTTGTGATGTAGATGAGAATTTTGAGAATGGGGATCAATCTTTTAAGTCATTCATTGGCATGAAATTTAATAATGTGGATGAGACATACTTGTTTTATAATTCATATGTAAGTTTATTGGATTTGTTGTGCAAACATTACTCACATAGACCTAGAAAGATCAAGCAAGTTATATCTAATATGTTTGTTTGCTCAAAGAAAGGCCCCACATAGTAATAAAAATTTAGGAAAGAAAGTGAAATGTAGACAAGATGTTAGATAAGAGTATCGTGTTCACTATTTAACTTGTGTTACAAGTGATGACAAGTGGGAAGTAAAAAAATTCCATGAACAACACTCAGATCCTTTAGCATCTCCATCAAAGGTGATAAGAATAAGGTCACACAATCATATGATTGACGCATCTAAGAAAATATGCACATCAATGCGTGGTTGTGGTATTGGTCCATCATTGATAGCTCATTCTTTAAACTTATTTGGTGAGTCAATTGTTACGCCTCAAAATTGTATAGACCATTTAAGGGCGTGATGAAAAAACAATATCGGGAAATAGTGCTTGATTTTTATTTCTTATTTTCAAATGAAACAAACTAAATATCAAGACTTCTTTTTTAAATGAGATGTTGACAAAAAATGGCATAACAATGAGTTTCTTTTCGACACATGGTAGGTTGAGAGATAATTATATGACTTTTGGTAATATTGTGATTTTTTACACAACTTACAGAACTAACAAATTTTGTAAGTCATTTGTGTCATTTACTAGAGTGAATCATCATAGACAATCAATTTCGTTTGCTTGTATATTGCTTGCAGATAAGATTGAAACTTCTTTTATTTGGTTTTACAAAGCATGGTTGGAATGTATGTATAAAAGAAGTCGTAATTTTATTGTGACTGACCAAGATATAACAATGGGCAATGTTATTAATAAGGTATTTTTGGGGATGCGACACTGATATTACATTTGACATATTTAAAAAAATGCTATAATCAATCTCAAAAATTTGTGGTCACAAGATGGTTTTCAAGGTGACTATGACTCATCAATCGATGAGTCATAGAGCATTGAAGAATTTGAAAATATGGGTTTACTTAAAGTAAAAATATGACATTCCAATCGGACGTTAGTTAGAAGTGATGTATGCCAAACCATATTATTCGATGTGTTTGTATTTTAAAGATATTTTCTCTACTGACATTCAATTTATCCAAGGAGTTGAAACTATGAACTCATATTTTGATGGTTTTGTTAATTCTCATATGTCACCATCTGAATTTGTATATCGGTGTGATCGAGCTTTTTATTGTCGTCGTGATGTCAAATAACATGAAGATTTCAAAACTTTAAACCCTAAGGCTAACATGACTTCTACAAGTCCATTGGAGAGACATGAAGGAAAGATGTATACAGTGAAAATGTTTAGCAAATTTAAGGAAGAATTTAAAAACACGCTAAATTTTTGGTTTGATATAATTTTAGAAGATAATCAACATGTATATTTTGTATAGTTAGCATGAATGGAAAGCCACAAAATGATTATTATGAACTTTAATGCTAGACCAAGTATTTTAGTGAGGTGTTCTTGTAGCAAATTTGAGTAGGAAGGGATCTTGTATAGTCATGCTTTGCTTATTCTTTCACATAAGAAACTTACAAATTTGCCATCTCAATACATTTTGCATTGTTAGATAATAGATGCTCGGTATATGAAGGCACGTGTTGTTCATGGTGATATTTCTAATAATGGAGTAGATGATTTAACAATATTGGAGAAATGAAGTCTTGCTGCTAATGTAAGAAGAGAGACAAGTATGAGTTAACGTTCACATAAAATGTTACGTTGTTAGGTTTAAGTGAACTAATCCAAAAGCTATACAATATTAAGATTGCTCATGAAAATCCTGAAGTGCCTATATTATCTCTTGATGTGGTTTCTTGTGTACAAGGTAAAGTGTTTATTATTTATTATCTATGTCGTGTTAAATCAAAGGGTAGACCAAGAAAACACGAAAGAATTAAATCAGGTGTTGAGATGTCAATGTCATAAGTTGTTTCAAAAAAGAGAACTTGCAAGAAATGCAACCAAAATGGTCATTGCACGAATAAATGTTCAGTATCCTAGGTATATAACCTTCTTAATTATATATGTAATAGATTTTATTTAATCATAAAATTTCAAGTAATGACATTCTTGAATTGATTGTCTATGTTGTTGAGACTAGGGTCTAAATGTTGTGATTAATTAGGTGATGAGCAGAAAATTGTGTTCGACAATAAAATGGTGGCACCAAGTTTCAGAACATCAAGGTTTGACAACTCTAGATTTGGGAGCAACCAAACAAAGATAAACTATCAACAAGTCTTAAAAATTAACCTAAACACACAACTCCAATTGCAAGTACACAATTATCCTTGTAGTATTTTAGGATCGAATTCATAGGAAAATTATAATTTCACTATTCAAACACTCTATTCTATCACGAACTGAAATCAAGAAGAAAGATCTTTTGTGCAGACATTTAGAGTAATTATGACTGAAAATCTGAAAAGGAAAGTAAACTAAATATATTTGATGTTTTGAATTTTTAAATGAACAAATATGAAAAATAGTCAGAACATGAGAATCATTTTCAAACTCTATTTGCTAATGAACATATGAAGCTCGAATAATGGTGAGTTGAGATATTAAGATAACAAACCTAGTTACTCTCGCAACCAAGGATTGAACTTAAATCCCTAGGGGCTTCTCACACACAATCTCTCGATGCTATGGATAACCCCTCTCCAATCAACCATGAGTATCCATTGGAACCTCTCGGCCTCATACGAATCCCTTAGACAAAAGGGGTTCTCCCTCTCGGTCTCAACCCCGCAAAGCTGAAATGAAAGTCACACTTCATAAAACCCTTCTCCCCTCTCGGATCCTTGTAGAGCCTTTGGAACAAATACTTCTCTCTCGGGACAGGGGTGCAACAAAGATGTGTAACAATTCAACTACAAGATAACATAAATAAGAACTAAATATTATTTCTCCCCAATGGAGAGGATTCTCCCTCTCGCCTCAACTCTCCTCTGAAGATATCATAACAAATAGCTCACAATATCAAAATCAGCACATACAAAATATCACGAATATGAACTGCACATCACTTCTTCTCAATGGGAAGGATTCTCCCTCTCGGTCTCAACCCTCTACTTAAAATAGGGCAACGAGTAGCTCACCACATCAAAACCAACACATATAGAAAGCACCTTATGCAAGAGAAGACTGAAAAGTCAAATGGAAACATTCATGCGTTAAAAGATTAGTTCAAACAACAAATAGATGTTCTTAAATCATCCCATGTCTAGGCCTAAATGTTTAGCCTCTAACAGTCAGTACATACATCACAAACATGTCAAAACAAGGGTTCCTCATTGAAAATTAACAAAGATAAGAATCACATATTAAAACCAATGATACTCCACAAAAATCCCAGCATGAAACCTCTTCTTCTTCACTTATGGTTCTTCTTTCTTCCTTAGCAATAGCGGCAGTTCCCCCTCTTCCTCTCGGACATGGAACCCACCTCCTTACTAAAATATGAAATAAACCATATAAAAATATCAACTTTGGATCTCTTTTCAGCTAAAACCTTCAAGTTCTCTCCAATGGTGACTACATTCCTTTCGGAAGTGGGAACCCTTCTTCCCTCTTTCTTCTTGCCTTTTATCCTTTTTCTTTCCTTCAATCAGTAGTTGTGTCCCTTGCACACCTCTACTCATATGCTCTAGAAGCTTCCAAGGAATCTTCTACATCTGTACTACAAAGTCAGCAACAAAATCTGCAGGAGTTTGTTTTAGTTTGCCCTCTAGCAAAATTTGGCAGTTAGTGGCATCAAGGTTTGACATCTACAGAGGTTTCCCCAGGTCCAGTTTTTCAGCACAAGTGTCATATGGTCTCGGCTAAGTTCCTGCAGGAGAAATCAAATATTATCATTCAAAACTTCACTAAAAAGAGTCTTGGGAGTAAAAATCTGACTTGTATCCAAGGAATTTCAAATGATGCAAAGGCTATAAGAATGTGCGATGATATGTGTAAATAGATGCAGAATTCATGGAAAAAATGTAAACTTTGCATATGAAACATAGAGTAAATTTCATGTCATCATCAGGTAACATGATTGATGGAGAACTTATTTCGTGACTTAGAAAATGATGAATCTTCCTTTTTATTTCAATGCATGTACGTCATTATATTTTCTTCTTGTTACATACGTATGTGATGCGAGCATAAATATACATGTTGCACGCATCTATTTCATGTCATTTTTTAGGCATTTAGTATAGGTTTGTTTGTTAATTTAGTATTTTATTCATTACATTTTGTCTATGAGTCAGAAACTACCCAAATGTTCTCTGTTGTGTGATTTTCAGGTAAAAGAAGTTCAAAACTGCAAAGAATTCATCTATCAACATCAAACAGCCGAAGCTTTAAAGGAATTTAATGACAACTCGGGCCGTTTTGGATCAAAATGGGCCGTGTCCGACCCCGTCAACCATTACATGCAACTTTCTCAACTCAGACCACTTTCGTCAACTCGGGCCATTTTCGGCCGCCACGTCAGATCATCGCCACGACGGTGTCCACGTCAAAATGGTTGGTTAAGTCACTCAGAAGACGCCACGTGTCACAGATGACGTCAACACTCCCGTGTTCGCTTCCAACTGGGAATCAAACTCCACGTCAGCACAACTTGGACCGTTTTGGTATAAAATAGGTCGCGTTGTCACCTATCAAAGGTGGTTCGGCCGAACGGACGACTCCTCTTGATTCTTTCACCTCTAAGTTAAAAAGATATATTCTTAACCGTACGATTTAGGGACTTCGTATCAATTTTTTCCTATAAATAAGACCCCATGTAACCCCAGAGGGGGATCCCGGCTTTGAGAGTTGAAGTTTCTGCCTGAAGCTCTGGTTGGAGAGGAGGACACCCGAAGACGACGAAGTCCTGAGGGAAGAATATGTAAACCCTGTTAGTATTTTGGATTATTACATGCTGAATGACTAGATGAACTTGAATCTGAATAATTTATGAGATATTGTTAGTATTACTCTTAATTTCGTATCTGATTTTAATTCCGAATTATCTTAATCGAATTTGTGTTTTCGGCTAAGAAGAAAACATGTCGTGTTCACCAACACAGACCATTTTCTGTCTGGTTGCCACGATCGTTCGTATATTCTTGAATATTTTAATCGTCAAGACGAACGCAGTCGTGATCCTTTTCAGGACTCTGGCCGTGTTCTTCTCCTCGTTTTCCGAGCTATACGCCGATGTTAATTATTTTATTATATTTTTATCGAAACACGGTCGTGATCCTCTTAAGGACTCGACCGTGTATCCTGAAGCCAACTCAGGCCATGTTGATCACGCGCCCAATTCCGCCATTTTCTTATTATTTTAATCGGTTTTATTCGAGACGAATGCGGTCGTGAACCGTATTCTCTCTCATCTATCAGTGTCGTGTTTTCACATCGTTGACGCGGACCGTTTTGGACGCAACGCGGACCGTGTCCATCTATTATTTTTTCAGCCGTTTTCTTGGATTTTCGTGATCAGATTCAAGGACCTGGGTCTATCTGTTTCCAGAATTCCCAGGTTGTGGGTTGCTATTCACTTGAAAGAGGCCTAGCAATTTAGGATTTGATTTCATTGTATTTTCAAAATAATTGATTTTGGGTTTAACGTTTTCACATACTCCTAACTTTAATTATTTCCAAAATAGTTAAGTCATCCGTTTTCGGAGTCTTATATATTTAAATCAATCCTTCTGTCATCCAACATTTAGATGTTTTATTGATCAATTCCAAAGATAACAATGGTTAACAGACTTATATCTCTAACCAAACCAACCTAATTTATCTATATATTTATTTTTTAAAAACTTAAAACTAATCTTTTATCTCTTACTTATTCAATCTTATCTTTTTATTTTATATTTTCATTGAAGATCTTAAATCGGATTTCAAAATAAAATTTTAGAAATTTAAAATTCACCAATCATCGTGTGTTCGACACTCTACTCATCTCTTTATTACGTGTGCGACCAGTATACTTGCTGAAGTTTTAGCGTGTGATTTTTCACATCAATATGTATTTATGCTTATGCTTTTTATTTGGTATTTGAGTTTAAAAAATATGGATTTGCAAGGGTTTGATATAGAAGTCATTTGAAACATGGATGATGTAATGGAGGATTCAACTAAAGCAATTTTTTTGGGATGAATAGTAGACAATTTGATGCTGATTTTGTGAATGTTTCTTTATGTAACATGCAGTGGAACAAGAATATATTTGACAAATTTCTCAAGATATAATGAATTAGTTTGAGGGAAGCTTAATTTATTTGTGTAACTTGCAAACCTTCAAGACATTCTAATTTACCTCACAACTGCACTAAACTCAAAAGTGATAGTATATGTAGTTTTGTTTCTCTATTGACATTGTTTAATGTGATATATGAAAATTTCAATTAACGTAAAGTGTTGGCATTTTGAATTTTGATTTAGATGTTGAGAAAAGAGTTTTGAAAGACTATCATATCATACCACATTGCAATCAATGAGGTACCAAACTTAGATCATACCACATTCTCAAACATACATAACTCAAGGCTGAACATGAAATATTTGTTGGGAAAAGGCTGAACAATATTTTCGAAATTATCTTCTTTCTCTTAATGCATAAATTTAAATAGGGTGATGACAATAATAAAGAGAATTAAATCAGACCAGAGGGACATAAGATTTACGTAGAAAACCTCTCACGGTGAGAGGAAAAAATCACGGAAGCGAGCAGCAAATCTTCCACTATGAAAATGTAGGATAAAAAATTTTTTCTCTGATCTCAGCAGAGGAATACATAAATAAAAGCCTCAAGAAATAATTTTGAATCTCACAGAATAATCTCTCAGAAAATTGAGATAGAAGTCAGATGGATCTCACCGAAATATCAGAGATTGATAAGAAGACTATAGAGAATCTGTGCCTGAAGTTTCGTTGAAAACGAATTAGAACTCGCCTCCAAACAAAACACCTAAAGATTTTCTCTCTCCTTTCTATCTTTCTCTCTTCTTCTCGGTGGCTCCAGAATTTTTCTCCTTCGCGCAGCCTCTCACCTCACGCGTCTCTCTCTTCCTCTTTTATAAATGATGGAGACGTGTTGGAGTTGAACTCCAAGTCCAACTCCCACGCAACCTTTTCTTTTTTTTTACTTTTCTTTCATGTGGGCCTCGCAACAAATTAATAAAGGCCCAACAAACTCCCCCTTCTTAATTATGCGGAGGGCTCCAACAAACCTGCATGCTCCCTGCATAACACAGTCTTATCTCTCGCTAGAGGCTTAATCATCATATCTGACACATTCTTGTCAGTACGGATCTTCTGAAGGTAGAATCTCTTCTTTTTGATCTCATCACGAATCCAGTGATAACATACATCAATATGCTTGGACTTAGAATGAAAACTAGAATGCTTACTCAGATGTATAACACTCTGATTATCACAGTGAATATGATAGTCCTTCTGCTTCAGGTCTAAGTCCTCCAAAAATTGTTTCATCCATAGAACTTTCTTGCATGCTTCAGTAGCTGCATTGTATTCTGCCTCAGTTGTTGATAGTGCAACACACTTCTGTAACTTGGACTGCCATGAGACTGCTGCTCCTGCAAATATCATCAAGTAACCAGAAGTAGACTTTCTACTATCCATATCACCTTCCATATTAGTGTCAGTATAACCCTCTAGTACTGGATCAGAGTCACCAAAACATAAACAAACTTTAGAAGTGCCTTGAAGATATATGAGAATCCACTTAACTGCATCCCAATGCTCTCTACCAAGATTTGATAGGAATCGACTGACCACACCAACTACATATGTTATGTCTGGTCTTGTGCAAACCATTGCATACATCAGACTACCAACTGCAGATGCATATGGTACATACTTCATCTTTTGTTTCTCAGCATTATTTCTTGGACACTGTCTAGAACTCAATTTGAAGTGACTTACAAGTGTAGATGAAACTGTTTTTGCATTCTTCATATTGCATCTCTCCAAGACTTTCTCNCATCATGTGAAAAATACTTCACGAAGACACAATTATCTGTATTTGTCTTATTATATCCTTGATGCGTCATGAATGACTCAAACTTCATGTACCCTGACGAGGCGCCTGTTTGAGCTCATATAAATTTTTCTGCAATTTACAGGCTAGGTGTTCCTTTCCTTTTACCTGGAACCCTTCTGATTGTTCCATGTAAATTTCTTCTTCCAAGTCACCATGGAGAAAAGTTGTCTTAACATCAAGTTGCTCAACTTCCAATTTCTTGCTGGCAGCTAATCCAAGAACTACACGAATTGATGACATCTTAACCACTGGTGAGAATATCTCATCAAAGTCCACTCCTTCTTTTTGATTGAATTCCTTGACAACTAAGCTTGCCTTGTATCTTGGGTGTGGATTATTTTCTTCACTTTTCAGTCAAGATACCCATTTGTTCTTGAGTGCTATTTTGCCTTTAAGCTTCACCAATTTATATGTGTTGTTCTCATGCATAGATTACATCTCCTCCTGCATGGCTTTCATCCACTTAGTTTTCTGCTCATGTGACAAGACTTCTTGATAACATTATGGTTCTCCCCCTTTAGTTAATAACACATACTAAGTTGGAGGGTACCACTTTGATTCTTGTCTTTCTCTTGTTGATCTTCTCACTTGAGGCTATGGCTCTAGTGCATCTTTCTCAATAGGTTGCTCGACATCATCATCAGGTAGACTATTCGAAGGTGCATCTAAATCATTTGAATCAGTATCATCTCTATGGTAATCTTGATCAACTTCTGTAACTGTGTCATCTTTCATTGTTGCTTCAAGTGAACTCAGTTCAACTAGATAATATTTGAACAATGTCTCTTTATCTTTTGATAGATTTTCAATTGTTTGATATTCCAAGAACACTACATCTCTGTTTCTGACAACTTTTATGTCAACAGAATCCCATAGTCTATAGCCAAAGTCTCCATCTTCGTACCCGAGGAAGATACACTCTTTTGTCTTGCTGTCAAATTTTGATCTCTCATCTTTTGGGATGTGAACAAAAGCTCTACAACCAAAGACTCTAAGATGTTTGTATGAAGCATTCTTCCCTATCCAAACTTTCAAAGGTATACCACCATCCAGAGGTACTAATGGTATATGATTGATTAGATCAACAACAGTAATCAATGCTTCACCCCAAAAGCCCTTCGATAGTTTAGCATGTAGAAGCATACATTTGACACATTCTTCAATTGTTCTGTTCATTCTCTAAGCCACACCATTTTGCTAAGGAGTCTTGGAAACTGTCTTCTCAAGTCTGATGCCGAAGGTGTTACAGTACTCTTCAAATGGACCTCTGTATTCGCCACCATTGTCTGCACGAACACACTTGAGCTTTCTGCCAGTTTCTCTCTCAACTTTGACATGAAATTTCTTGAGTTTTGTCAACACCTGATCTTTATGCGCTATAGGAATAGTTCAAACCCTTCTAGAATGATCATTAATAAATGTAACAAAATAAAGAGAGCCACCTAGAGTTTTATCCTTCATATAACAAACGTCAGTATGCACCAAATCAAGAATACATGAACTTTTATATGAAGAAGTTCTATTAAATGAAACTCTAGTCTGCTTACCAGCTAAACAATGCACACATATATCAAGAGATGTGTCTTTTATACCTGAAAGCATATTTTGTCAAATTAGTATCTGAAGTCCTTTCTCACCTATGTGACCAAGTCTTTTGTGCCAGAACTCTGAAGGAGACATCTCTTCAGTCATGTTTACTTCACCAGTGCAGTGCTGTGCTTCAGTCTTGTAAAGAGTATGATCTCTTTGTCCTCTTGCCAGAAGTAGTGAACCTCTCTTGAGTTTCCATACTCCCTCTTTGAAGTTGCTTTCATAGCCTTCGTCATCTAATTTTCCAATTGAAATTAGGTTCAATCGGACATCAGGTACATGCCTTACATCTTTCAGAACAATTTTGCAGCATGTGTTGGTCTTCAGCTGAATATCACCAATGCCAGCAATTTGGGACTTAGACTTGTTCCACATCTTAACTGACCCAAATGTACCCAATGTATATGTCAAGAAGACATCTCTACGGGGGGTAATATGAAATGAAACTGCAGTGTCTAAGATCCAAACTGAGTCTTGACTCACAACGTTGATACAATCTTCTTCGGTAAAAAAGTACACATCACCAGATGTGGCCACTGCAACATTGTTTCCATCACTTCCCTTCTTCTCATTTTCAGCATTGTCAGACCATTCATGTGATTTATCACGTTTCAGCTTTATGCACTCTTTCTCGTCGACCCACTGTCGAATTTGTGCAACTGTCTTGATTTTTAATCTCCTCCACTTTGAGTCATCAATGTCTTCGGGTTTTATAGTATCACATTCGATTGGATCATAAAAGTCTCTGCAATTTAGATAGTCTCTCATCCGAGGTTTTTAAATAGAATAATTTGGACCTGTCAACAGACATCCAGCTAGGGGCATTATTACCATTGTTGGGAAAAGGCTGAATAATATTTGTGGAATTATCTTCTTTCCCTTAATGCATAAATTTGAATGGAGTGATGGAAATAATAAAGAGAATTAAATCAGACCAGAGGCACACAAAATTTACGTGAAAAATCTCTCAAGGTGAGAGGAAAAAACTACGGGAGCGAGCAGCAAATCTTCCACTATGAAAAAGTAGGATACAAAGTTTCTTCTCTGATCCCAACAGAGGAATACATAAATAAAAGCCTCAAAAAATAATCTTGGATCTCACAGAATAATCTCTCCGGAAATCAGGATAAAAGTCAGAAGGATCTCACCAAAATATCAGAGATTGATAAGAAGACTATAGAAAATTTGTGCCTAAAGTTTCATTGAAAACGGATTAGAACTCGCCCCCGAAGGAAACACCTAAAGATTTTCTCTCTCCTCTTTATCTTTCTCTCTCCTTCTCAGCGGTTGGAAGACACGGCGGCGGCTCCAAAATTTTTCTCCTACGCGCAGCCTCTCACCTCACGTGTCTCTATCTTCCTCTTTTGTAAATGATGGAGACGTGTTGGAGTTGGACTCCAAGTCCAACTCCCACACAACCTTTTCTTCTTTTTTTTTCACTTTCTAAGAGTAATTAATAAAGGCCCAATAATATTCATCATCTTTGTCACAAGTGAAAATTACATATGAGCAAGAACAATATCTAAGAGTAAAAATAGCATTGATAATAGTGTCTAAAAAATGCATTCTTTGGCAATTTTTTTCATTTGCAACGTAGTCTTCCGTTGCATAGAACATGTGAAGCTAGTTAAGTTTTTCTTTGCAAAACAATCCTTGAAAAAGAATCCTTCTTGTGCATGATGCAAGAAATTTTGTCACTCGATGATAAATACTTAAACTAAAATGAAGCTGATAAATTCCAGAGAAATCATACACAAATTGATAAACGATTCAAGTCAGTACCAAGCATTAACATATATTTAATCTCTCAATCCTTAAATAAGTTTACAACAACTTGGGATACCACTTGCTAATTAAAGCATAAGATAAACGTGAAATACATAAACCTCTTTCGTAATAAGATTATTTTACCATAATTCCTAATATTACAAATATAAAAAAATTGACATTAGCTTCCATAATAATGCGCTTTTTGTAATTCCTCTTGCATTCAACTTCCATCTCCTTAAACTTGCAAAATAACACTTCAAATTGAGCTTCTGATCTTTCGGACTTGCGCAACAACCCACCAATGATGTCTTGATAATGAGCTTCAACATGTTGATTCAACAATCGAAAGTATTGACATGTTGCATCTTCCTAGCAAAAAGCAATGCAAAAGAAAAGAATAAGGGAATCATAATGAATTAAATAAAAAATATAGAATTCAGAACTATTCAACATATATATTTACTTGTAGGATCGGAATGACACCAAGAGGGGGGTGAATTGGTGTATAAAAATTTTCTCTACTTTTATTATGATAGATGAGTTATATTAGCGGAAACATATAAATGCAGATGTAAACAAGTAGAGAGAAAAGAGAGAGAGAGAGAGCAGAGAAAAACAAACAGGCACACAAACACAAAGTTTGTTGTCGAGATTCGGCCGAACTCCTAACCTACGTCCCCGCTCCGATCTTCTCGCACTCGAGATCTCCGGAGATCACTGAACTCCTTCTTCAA